>KN515312.1:0-13606 GCA_000787155.1 Scartelaos histophorus
ATTAAACACGGTTATTAAGTGGGTGTTGGTGATGTTTGTGATCTGCTGCCACTTTTAGAGAATGTTTGGGATGGATACTTTTGTAATTTGACACATTTTACATGTTCATTCTTAAAAATATGCTGTATGATGTAGTGGTGGGTGACTTTGAGTATGGTGTAATTAAAAGACTGTACTTAATATAAACATTTCTGTAAATATAACGTTTCTGTTCACAAATGGCCATATGAGCATGTGGTCTTGTATTTATGTATCTGTAAGGGAAAAAACATAGTGCAAAATGTAAGTGCAAAAAAATAATCCTGAACTGTGGATTTATTGTTACCTGATTTACCAAGTTTTATGTATATAATCATGTAGATACTTAGAACTTGACCAAAATAAATTACATTTATTTAAAACATGTATAGATAAGATGATATACATATTTTAGTACACGTTCAAACTATTGGCAACAAAAAATAAATCTAACAGCTCTAGTTCATGTATTTTCAGCAACATTCAATGTTGTGAAACAGTATAGAAAACATTTGAAATTGTGTGGCTAAAAAATGTTGGCACAGGATACAAGTTTAACCAAACATACTGCTTTGGTTTATCATTAATGTCTGCTTTATTCACCTGCTTTATTCCACTTTGTCACCCTTTTCCTTCTTTATTAAGTAACAACTCAGTTTCAGTTACTTTACTGATTGTAAACCTTGACTCGCCACTACTGGGAGACTGTATATTCTGTGTTTTTGAGGGCTCTATAATGGTCGGCACTGTAAAAAATATGCCCTCATTTTCCATATCTGATTCATTATTGTTACTTTTCTCATTTAAATCTTTATTTTCACCATCTCCCTTAAGGTCCTTGTAGGCCTCTTTTTTTGGTTTTACAGACTGTGGTACATTAAGAAACAGCTCGCTAATGCTCCTTCTTCGTTTCTGTCGTGGAGACTCCTCAAGAGGCTGGATGTCCAAAATGTCACTGCAACTTTTAGACCGGTTTATGTTCTCTGAAGGTTTGGGTTTCTTTGCTTCTATTGCAATCTGCCTCATAACAGTGTTGTAGTCATCCTCATTCGTTTCAGACAGAAAGTTGAAGATATCTATGACAGTCGGCCTAATATCTGGGATTTGTTTTTCTTCTTCTGGTTGTTTATCCTCTTCAAGGAGACGATGTCGATGTCTGCGTTTCCTCAACACTTTGTGGGCCTCTACAACCATGTGAACGTTCCAGCTGAAAAAGAGGGAGAGCCAGGCCAGCCCCATGTAGATCCACAGCTCGGCGCACACTCTGTACAGCCGAGGATACCTGATGTTGGGATTCACGCCGGCAACGTAGTCTCCAAAACCAACAGTGGTGAGTGTGATGAAAGAGAAGTACAGACCTTCCAGATAGGTCCATCCTTCTACTGACATGAACACGAACGGTGGGATTACCAAATGTACAATAAGGCCCCAGAGCAGAAAGCACACTGTGCAGGTAAACTGAACCTTTTTCTGCAACACAGTAACATGGATGTTGAAATCATGTGCAGTGTAAAAATGCATTTAGAATAAATAATTGAAAAATACTATTGTAGGCCTATAGTAGCTATAACTAGCACCTAAAGAATGAAATTTAGAAAAAGGCAAAAAAGGAAAATACAGAAATCTAATTTTAATTTTTTTTACATTTTGACTCAGAAGTTCACCAGAACTCTCAACTTTTTGGTGTGTGTCAATATGCATTAAAAATATATCTGAATACATAAGAATATATCTATAGTATAGCAAAGACTTACCACTGTGACCCCTTTGCGAATCATAACTTGGGACAAACGTCTGGCCCGATCTCCAAAGAAGGAGCCCAGCTGACTAATCCAAACCAGACACAGGGGGATGCCACACAAACCGTACAGTATGCAGAACACACGGCCACGCTCCGTTTTCGGTGCAACATTTCCATAACCTGCATCATGAAGATGGGGAAGGAAAGTGTTGTCACTGTGTTGACAATAGCCTATAAATTGAAACAATAATAGTCTGTGATTGAGCGGTTCTTAGAAGCTGAAATTCCTCTAACCTATAGTGGTGACAATAGAAGCAGCAAATATGACTGAGTTTCCCCAGTCCCA
The DNA here is from genome assembly GCA_000787155.1 of Scartelaos histophorus. Taxonomy (NCBI): domain Eukaryota; kingdom Metazoa; phylum Chordata; class Actinopteri; order Gobiiformes; family Gobiidae; genus Scartelaos; species Scartelaos histophorus. The sequence continues at coordinate 2,106 of KN515312.1, forward strand.
TGAATTCCGCTGCTTGTCCCCAGTGATAACCACTCCTTGCCCTGCAGCTTCTGCAACTATCTGAGAAAGGGAAGAGAAGACAAAGTAGAGTATATTCACTTTCCTAATGGAAAAAATTCTTTCCTGGAAACCAGAGGAACAACATGACACACCTCATTCAGACATTCAAAGTGGCAAGGTTAGAGTAAGACATGCGCACTCTTGTTCAAAGCTCAAAGCATTTAACTTGTGTATTTAACATGTAACGTCACAGTAAATATAATTGAATTGGCCAGTGACACACGGGCTTGGGTCTTTGTTTTCACCTCTGCACTAATAAAACTGGTTTTGCACTTTGCGGAACCCACGAAATGTAGTGAAAAGTTAAAGTGTTGGCTGCCATTTCCACTGGTCAAACAGCATGGCCTAGTGTGAAGCATTGTTCATTAAGTCTCGGGTTGACTTCACACCTACAGACCTACACTCTTACATTTTGTGAACTATTAAATCTGATGTGAGATGCCGCGCTCCCTTAAAATCTTATTGTTATGATTTAAACTTACCTCCAAAATTTCATCTAGAGCTTCTTTGGTCAAACAGTCGTATTTTCTTAGGATTTGTTTCTTGTCAAGTACATACTTGTCTTTTGCTGAATTCCAGTTTGGCTCCTCAAGAATCTGAAAAATTGCGGCACCAATGGATAGATAAAAAATAATACATGCAGTTAAAAAGGGACCTTTATCGGCCATAGTCTAAGTTCAGTCATAACGTTTGTTTGGAGGAGGTCATGTTCCCACAGGCGGCGTCACGCAGCGCGTCGCGGCTGCTTCCTGGTACAATGGGAGGCAGTGGTTTGGGTGTCTCCACTTTAATGTTGGGTTGGGACTAGAGCTGAAGCAGCCCGGTGTTTCTGCCTGGTAACTTCCAATAACAACTCTGAACACTGAAGTTTGAAGGACAGATCATAAATGTTAGGAGTGCAGTAAAAATAAATTATTTGCTTTTGCCTCCAAGTTACTGATTCTGGTCGAGTCAACTCAAATAAATACACTTTTTGTCTTTTTTTTTTTTTTTTTTTTTTTTTTTTTGAATTTTGATGCGACAAAACGGGTTTCTGCTTTTTCCAAAGCATCAAGCTTGCTTACTTGTGTAAACTTTGGCATTAGATCCTGTTAAATAGCATTATGGTTGTTGCTAGCTTTTCACATTTTGGTGGAATTGATTTTCATGCATGTCCCAATAAATCTATGTCTGGCAATTGAAAACCGTAAGGGTAATGCTTATTGGGCAGATTAGATCATACCGAGTCCACATCTTGGTCTACACAGTGGTGTAAATTGCCCTGGTTCTTCTGTATTAGTCTGAGAGTGTATGGAGCGTGTGTTTTACGCACGGCTGAGGCACATGTGGTGCCTTGTGTCGGTGCAGACCGTTTAGCTTATCTCAGAGTGAGGAGTCTGCAGAAGTGCACTACACTAATCTCTCACAAGGGTGTTTCCTCGGTGCACTTCTTGATAAAGCGGGGTCCCCGTTGCAGGCCTTGTGTAATGGGACCTTTTGTGTATTACAAAAGGAATTGCTGACACAAGGGACCTCATGACATTTCAAGGGCATTATGTTCGCAGGGTATAGTTAACTGCACATCTGACTAATTAAAGGGTGATGTAGCCCATTGAAGCTCAAAAAAAAAAACGTGTAGGATCCTGAGGACTGTAACTCATGGAAGTATAAGCTCCACGCTGTAGCTTAAGTGTGTCTGAGGTTCCGTAGCGCACTCTAGTGGAGACTGTGGGTTGTGATAGGCCTATAAATAATATGTATCGCTGGGGAATTATGAGTATTGTTATAATTACGGGATCTGACCTATATTCCATGAGTCCGCTTGGCTGTAGTAAGTACAGACACAGGTGAAGAACACCTGTTAAAGCTTAAGCGTTTAAAGAAAGGTGATTAAGGTCAAAACCATTAGCATTGGTCCACTGTATGTGAGACCATATAGTTACGGATGGTCTATTTGTCCTTGTAAAAGTTTAACTAACAGGCCTACAATAATAGTATTTGATACAAGATATATGATGCTGCCTTTTTGGCTGTTTTTGCAGTGTAGGAAGGCGGAGGACTGAGCGGGTCTCCACCCAACACTCGTCACTGTGGTGCGTCACTGCGCCACTCGGAAACCTGCCGATTACCTGCAACTTCAGGATGAGAACGCCACACCAGAAAAATCCATCAAACTAAAGGAGAAGAATTACTGAGGGGCTGTAGCAGGCACAGGTAAGAGAACTCAACCATTAACAATACAAACATGTGCATGTCAAGGGCAAATCCCGGTGTTCATAGTCTAGTTGTTTCTAAATTCACGACAACGCACTTGGCAGGATTATTTCCAATTACAGTAGGCTGTGCCAGGGATATTCCTGCTCCAACCTCTCAAAATGTAATAGCTCAATAAACTGTTTAAAACAGGACAGTTTGTGTCCACTGTCCTAGTTTATTACCATGTCATGACAACACAAAATTGACAACATATCTTAAAGTAGGCTGACCTGTCAGCAGTTCTGTCACTGCATCTACACTCACTATACCAATTTAGTGTAAAGGAAATGTTTTTATTCTACTGTTGTCATGATCCGTATTAGGCGCTCATATGAGTCTTTGTAATGTTATTTTCTCTGACCTGTTTTGTGTTTTGTGTTTGTTTGACCTGGTCACATCTGGGGCTCCTGCTGCTGTGGCCTTCATGGACATTATGTGAGTATCTGACTTTATTATGGGGCATAAGGGATACTGGCGTTTTGCATTTCAACACTGAGAAATAAATTACAATTTTATATCATGTTATGTGGTTAAAAAGGAGAGAGATCCTTTAATTCAATAAATGCTATGGTAATAATACATTTTGCAAAGCTACTTTTGTAACTCTTAAGACGTGGCTATTTTTGGGAGGAGTTGGTGAACTGCTACTTCTTAAGGTTATCTCCTCTAAACACATGCTCCCAGCATGCATTGCTCTTGTCTGCTCCACCGTCTGTAAAATCTTGAGAGATACACTCAATCCACGTGGTATATGCCCCCAAATGTGTCATTTAGTGCATCACTTGACACAGCCTTTCTAGTTTTACCCTATTCCCTCTGTTGGATCCCAGACACAACACGTTTACCTCCAGTAGGTGGCAGTGTAGACCAAATGAAGTTTGTTATTTAGACTGGATGATCAAACACAATGTGGCCTGCGCTTATGTGGCCCAGAATGTCCAAGTTAATTTGTTGGGTGTTGTGAGAGCCTCTGGGGTTGGCATTGGCCGCTTCTGTGTTTCTTTCACAAATGGCATCAAGCGAAAGTACAGGATCTTAAAGCATCTCTGTGATGCTCTGTGACCGAGGAGGGATAAAACCTATAATTAATTAATAAGGGGATGTTTGTATTTCTTGTATCTATGTTACATTTTTTGTATTTTTTTTATTATTGAATTGGAGAGAAGATGAGAAGATGAGATGTCTTTGTCAAAAACAGAAACAAACAAAAGAAACAAAACCAAAACCTGAGCAATAGCAGTGGTTGGGAAAAAGCAGAAGTGGTTCATAAATTCTTCATAACATAATGGGGGTCTATGAATATTTATGCAGTTACCATCAGTTCTGCAGCACGTCCTGTTCTGTGCACTTGAGCAGCAGCTAGCTTAGCATTTTCTTAAAATTCACATATAAAAAATCTGATCGTTCATGGAGAATTGAAATGAGAAGTGCAGAAAATAAATTTGTGTTGAAAATCTAAAGCTAAATGACTTGTGCGGCAGCAGTAGGGCTGTTATATAATCACCCAGGGATGGAGCCAGAAAGGGATAAAGATGTTTCAAACAAACATAACCCCATGCACTCTGCTGGAGTAATGCTCTGCACTGTGATGCGCGTTTGCATCTGCTTTAAACAAATGAGAAAGAGTAATGAGGAAGAGTGATGATGAGGAGGGAGAGACATGAGTCAGTTGTTGGGTGTGTCTGTGTTCAGACTGCCCCTGTCCCCAGGGACAGAGCTCTCCTCTGGGGTCCAGCCTCACACCTGCTCCAGCAGTAGGCATGGGCCAGGAGCTTCTAGGCAACTGGCACTAACCTCTTTGTTTACCTCTTCACTCTTCCTCAGTATGGACCTGTGTTTAGTCATGACAAAAAGCACTGAAATACAGCTCCTTTCTGAGCACCGACTAGAGCTGTGGTAAATGTTTAACAGTACCGTGGCCACAGCCTGTATCTTGCCTGATGTGTGCTCTGTGATCAGAAAGTCTAAAGTCTAAAAGCAAAAATGTGAATCAACTTTTACTGTGGTACATTGGGCATGAGTCCCATGGATACTGCACCTGGCTGTTAGGAGTCTCTTGTTTTGTGGAGATATCTTGTAAACGGGTAAGAAAAGCTTTATAATTTTTGACTGACTTTTCAACATGATCAGTCCACATGTGTTTATACTTGGTTGTGGAGAGACTAATTAATCTCTCTCCTCTTGGCTCCATGTGGCTGTAATGAGGACAATCAGATGGGTGGACCCCAGTGGGGTTCACAAAAACAGCCCATACAAAATATGGCACTTTCATTAAAGCAGAATTGGTGGATTCGCTTAATTATCTATTCACAACAATTTTGGGGGTGCTTTTGCAGTCGTGCTCATGCATATTACCAGTCATTGGATGATGCACTTGTGTTGACATGTTTACATGACTGTGGACCTGTGCCTTCTTTGCTTCCCGTGTGCTCTTGCTGTAGGCCTATGTCTTAGTCTATTTTAAATGAAGGTTCAGCCCTACAAAGAGCTGCTGTTGCCTATGATCTTTCAGACCCGTAGGTCCTGGGCCTGTACAGGAGAGGATCCTGCAGATCTGGGATGTGTCCCACTCCGCGCGGGGCACGCGGTTGTGAGGCGTGTTCGTGGCTCGTGAGCCTCGCGACAGGCTCCGCCCCTTTACAGCGTCAGCCTCGAGCACAACAAAGCATGTGTCGCTCCGCTACGCCGTGACTCCCCTCGACATACGGAATACGCGCTTTTGTGGATTTTGTGGGTTTTTTTATTCTACTTTGATGCAAAGCTTAGAATAGGTAAGATGAATGTATGGCTTATGTTCCTCCAGTGCAAGAGATAATATTTATTTGTTTTGCGGCTCTTTCGGCGCCATTTTCATTCACAGATTGTTTAAATACCCTGGCACGCTCGCTCGCCCAATCCAGCCCCTTGTGGTTTTGCGGTTTATTTGAAAAAGTTATATTTTTTTCCTGTTTGGTTAAAATGTTTCTGACCATACCTTTGAGAAGTGTGTAAGCCCTACTGAATTGAGCCGATCTGAATCTATAACATTATTGAACCGGGCTTAACAAAAGCCGTCTCGCTTAGCACCCTCATCAATCACAAGTTGTCGTTTTATGTGTTCTCTGATTGGTTGTGCATGAATGAAAAGAATGGATAAATGTGGTCTACTGCTCTCTGCGAATTGTTGCAAGTTATTCTGGCCATGTTTTATAGCCTACAAGTTTTGAAACAACATAATAATTAAAAAAACAAAACGCTGGCTACATTATTTCGGCTTGATTGTTAAACAGCAGTCCCAGTGGCTTGTAGCTCAGTTGATTCTTTTACAGAATGATGCCTCTAACTTTATAAGAGTGTGTCCAGTGTGACCATAGTGCTCCTCCAACCTTTGAGGTGATAAAAGGCCCGTGGGAATGTAATTAGTAGTGCACATTAGTGTTGGTCACATTTGTGTTAGACTAGTCAGAGTTGGCAGAAATGGTCCTCAGATATCTGAATCAAAATCTGCAGAATGTCTTTGTTCAAATCAGTGTGTGTGTGTGTGTGTGTGTGTGTGTGTGTGTGTGTGTGTGTGTGTGTGTGTGTGTGTGTACACTTTGCTGAGAGGCACTGTGCATCTAGGGAGTCTCATCCAATAAGCCTCATCTCCATTGATACTGCTGTATATAGTAAGATAATCTTTATGGAGAGTGCAGATGTGACAGAGACAGGATGAGTTGGACGATGTTGAGTAAACATTACACTGTAGTGAGACTTTGGCTAAATGGTTGTGTTGACAGTTTGAGGTGTGGAGGCGGAGATGCTGAAGGAGGATGTTTTGGATGTTTGTTACTGTGAGAGTGAGGTCACCCAGGTCCCAGAGGAGCTGGCTGATGCTAATCCTCTTTTGGGAGTTATGATGCATTCATGCAGCTACACATCACTACTCTGTTTGGTACAAGAGATTCATATCGCTATGCTCTTTTTACACTCATGCATTGCCAGGAAGCCATAAAACCATCATATCCTACATACATATTTAATAATATGCCATACAGCTGTATGTATTATTTTACATCTTTACTTATACAATTTAAGAAAACATTCAGTAATATCTCTGATCTCTATTTTCTTTGCAATTTGTTGAAGCAGTGCAATAGTATTACTCCAACTGGCTTTGGCTGTGAGGATATTGGAAATGGGTTTTGAATTGCTTTCAGGCCAACCGCAGTAAATCAATGAAGCTACTTCATTCTTTTCCCCACTCGGTTCATGTTTCAGCATTGAGCTCTCAGACCATCTGCGTGTATTGATCGCTCCAGATCTTGGGTTGGAATAGTTTTACAAACCTGTCTGAAGACTAAGCTCCACCCTTTGGTCACTTAAGATACAGACTTATTATTTGCCTAAACTGTAAACTGTGCATTAGTTTTACTTAAAATTGAACAGTCATATGACAGTCATCACATCACTTAAGCTCTGGAGGCTCATGATGAGGTTGCTAGGCAGGACTGTTATCATGCACATGTTAGCCTGTGCTGTGGCATGTGTGTTAGTGTTTATTTAGGGAGGTTAATAGTGCAGAGGACTGATACTGACCCCGAGTTCATTTCTGTTGATTTGGTGCCAGGTGGGCGGAGCACCCCATAAACCCATGAATCAGCACAGGCTACAAACTGTGCAGTGAAGAGAGAACCAGGGTAGATACTGCAGGCAGGTACATGAAGATAATCTCACTTGGGACCTGATTAACTCTAAACTCCTTCTAATTCCTTAATCCTACTCTCTGTATCCAGGAACTGTGGTTTCTGTATGTCCTCTTAGTATTCGACAAGGTTACACTATTTCAGGTGTTGTGTTACTCCATTGGGACTGAAAGAACAAGTCATGAATTGGCCCAAAACAAATGTTCCCCATCAGCTGTGGCAGAGTGAATTTAACATGGAGAGATGGGTCTGTGCAAATGTGCGTGTATGTGCAGTGCTCGGAACAAAAATAGATGTGAGCTGTAAATGCTAACTAATGAGACCATGTATCCTGGGCACAAGACCTATTTTTATACCACACCTCCTCACTGTTCTGTGCTAACTCATTCACTCCATCACTACATTTGATGCTTTCACAACAGCATCACTGACTGCCTTGTTTGCCATCAACAGAATTACTCAGTTCTTTTAAACAAGGCAACATTTGATCACAATTTCAGTGTGAAGAACCTATTTAAATAAAATGTTTGCCTGTAAATGTAAGCCTGTAATGTATTGGTTAATTTTGGTTATAATTTTTCTGCCATATTTACTAATGTTCTGGGCCGACCCTGCTCAGCTGGCAGATAGCAGAGATGTTCTTTGGAAACACAAAATGGAGGAGGCAGCAGACCCAACCTCAGCTGGTCCATTAGGGGCATGTCTGTTTTCTGACAATCACAATTGAGATGACAGAGCATTAAACGGCCCAGAGGAGCCCATGGGCACTGAGGCATACTTGTGTGTGTGTGCTGACCCAGGCAACAGACCTATGGGGGGTCTGTGGGGGGAAGGGTGCGCTGGATTAGGTCGAGAGAGTCGCACAGTTATTGGTCACTGGACACAAACAATGGGAGGGCTAAAGAGGATTTGGTTTGTGAGTGTACCCCCACCCCTCCTCCTGCTGTCCCGTACCACCAGTGGGAAGTGTGCAGTGAGGAGTCCAAGCTTCACCCTTTGGGACAGCCCTGTACATCTGGAAGATTGGCCTGTCTGTGTCTCAGGCCCCTCCCCCACTTTATGACAGCCAAGCGACTTGAACTACTTATGGAAGGGCAAATGCAGCCATATTAGTCACCAATTAAATCAGGTCCCATTCATTAGCATGCTAGTATACAAAAAGGACGCTTGGCTTAAGTGGTCCAATTGCTGCTACAGCAGTCCATCTAAAGTAGCTAAAATAGTGTCTTTGATATTTGGTCATTTAAAAGGCTTTCCAAGATCTCTAATAGTAGAGCTGTACGTGTATGCCTTTAGTTGCTGAAAGGAGAATGCATCAAAGTGACTGAATATAGCAGCATTTTCACTTATAGTAGTTTTTTGTGTGAGCCAAACAAATTTAATAGCTTTTTCTAGCCCCCCACCACGCCCCCTTTTACTCAATTGATGCCCCAGTCATGTCTTTAGTTGACCAATATTTACCTTGACTACAGCCCTAACTCTTAGTTGCATTTATGTATAATAATTTGAAGCCACTTTCCTGTACTACCTCTCAGGGTTTTGGGTGCCTCAGATGACCTGTGAAGGTTGGGGTGTGAGCCGTGCAGTGAGGCATGCTGGGAGATGTGGATCTGAGCAGTGCTAATGGGCAGCTCAGGAGGAGAATGGTCCCTTTGTGTGCGTGGACTTTAATGAGTCTCTCATCGACAGTGTTGTGGGTTTGCTGTCATATGTCAGAGTAGACACAGACAGACCACTATTGTTATTGCTGACAGTGTTCGTGTATATGGCGTTTAAAGTTTGGTGTCTCTTTTATTAGATAGAATATTTATGAGAATTGAACAGACATTTAAATTGGACACAGACTTTTAAGTCAGTATTGTTTGTACTTCATTAATAGCTCATGAATAATTGATTAATTCATACAAAATATACTACAACAAATACCACCCAATTCATTATAATGCCATCTCAAAATACCATCTCAAAACAAAGAATCAAAGGCTGATAAAATGTACTCTGATACCTATAACTTTTTAGGAAGTTTAGGTCTCTTTTTGATTATGGTTAATGATTACTAATGGAGATAAAATGCACAATGTCATTAGTTCTGTAGTTAATAATTAGGCTAACCACTTGTCAATAAAAAAATTAATTGTGATTTACGAATTAAATGAATGAAAGACATAATGTACACCACCATTCCTAGTTTATCAAGTTTTGTAAGCCTCGTTTATGCTACATGTACACACATTTCCTCTTTAAAAAAGGTCAATAAACAAATAGAGTGTATTACTGTTGCTTCCTACTGCTGCTTGTTTGACCTTCTCCGCCTCTGTCTCCTCCAGTGGCTGCCATGACGACAGAGGCGAGTGCTCTGAGTGAAGCCGACACTGAAGGGAAGCAGACGGCCAGCCCCACTGAACCTGAACCAGAGAACAAACAGAACCCAGAGCCAGAGGAGGGGGAGTCCTCTACTGCCAAGGCCCAGGCCCAGGAGCAGGCCTCTGATCCTGGGCATGCAGAGGCAGCAGTCACCCCCGAAGAGGAGCAACTGAAACCTCGCACCAGGACCTCTGCTGGTAAAGGCCTGTCCAAACTCTTCTCCAATTTCCTCAAGCGACGCTCGCAGTGCTCAGAGGGAGACGGCTTTGAGGTGGAGAAAGCCAAGGAGGACAAGGCTGACATAGAGGCAAAAGTTGAGAAAGTAGAAGAAAAACCGTCTGAAGAGAAAAACGAAGAGAAGGAGAACAAAACACAAGAGGCAGCGGCTGAGGTGAAAGAAGAGAAAAAGGAGGAAAAGGTAGAACCCGCAGAAGACAAGAAGAAAGAGGAGGAAAAGACTGAAAAGAAAAGCGGCAAGAAAAAGAAAAAAGAGGTCAAGAAAAAAGGTGAAGACAAAACGAAAAAAGTAGAGGATAAGAAAAAAGAGGATGCAAACATAAAAAAAGAGGATGCAAATGTAAAAAAAGAGGATGCAAACGTAAAAAAAGAGGATGCAAATGTAAAAAAAGAGGATGCAAACGTAAAAAAAGAGGATGCAAATGTAAAAAAAGAGGATGCAAACGTAAAAAAAGAGGATGCAAATGTAAAACAAGAGGATGAAAAGGTAAATCTAGATGAGGTAAAAGTAAAACCAGAGGAGAAGGAAGACTCAAAGGAGCAGACAGTTGCTGAAAAAGTAGAAGAAAAAGTAGAGCCAAAAGCAGAGGCTAAAGAAGCTAAAGAGGAAACAAAGAAGAGTGAGATTAAGAAGGAAGTAAAGATTGACAATAAAGACGCAAAGAAAAAGGAAAAAGAGGAAAAGGAAAAGAAAAAGGAAGAAGAGAAAGCAAAGAAAAAAGAAGAAGAAAAGGCTCGGGAGGCAGAGAAAGCCAAAAAGAAAGAACAAGAAAAAAACAAGAAGAAGGAAGAGGAGAAGGCAAAGGAGGCCAAAAAGAAAGAGGAGAAAGCAAAAGAGGAGAAGAAGAAAGAGGAAAAAGTAAAGGAGGAGAAAAAAGACGATAGGATAAAAGAGGAGAAGAAGAAAGAGGAGGAAACAAAAAAGAAAGAAGAGGAAAAATCAAAAGAGGAAACTAAAGTAGACAAGGAGGAGGTGAAAAAGAAACCGGAGGAAAAAACAAAAGAAGAGACTGTGACGAAAGAAGAGAAGTCAAAAGAGGAGGTGAAAAAGGACGAACAGAAAACAGACAAGCCAAAGAAAGAAGAAGAAAAGGGGAAGAAAAAGGACAAAGGCAAAAAGGGTAAAAAGGGATCTGCTATAGAACAGGTCAAAGCACCCATCGCAGATCCAGAACCAGAGCTCAAAACTGAACCAGACATTGAGCCAGCTCCAGACCAGCGCTCTGTTGGCAGTGCAGAGGTGAGACGTACTGCATATGTGCTACTGTATATACTTATTAGATAATATTAGTAATATTAAACATCACTCTCCCATGCCCTTCTTATCTCTTCAATATCTTCAGTATCATATCAGGATGTAATTAGTGGTGGGCAATATTAAAAACATGCCTGAAATCAGTGTTTTGGTTGAGATTTAATTATTGCTGCCAAAAAGAAACCCAAACAAACACTAAATGTGCACAAATATATAACTACAAAAGTGTGTTCCATTTTAACTTTTGTATAACTATATAAGCAATATTCAAATTTTACAAATCTTAAAAACAAGATTTACAACATGATCAATTTCAACATATTTTACAGGCCTATATAATGTAAGTGCACTTAGCAAACTTTTACACAATATACAATATAAAGAGTTATTCAGACCTCATTAACTAAGACCTAATTGTTTTCCCTAAATGTATTAATTCTTTGATTTCATTAGCAAGCTCCAGGGGAAGATAAAGTGGATCCCGAAGTAAAGGAAGAGGGAGACACAAAAGAAGTTAAGGAGGACGGCGAAAAGATAGAGCCTTCACCAAAAGTCGAAGAGAAAACATCCAAGGGAGAGAAAAAGTCAAAACCGCAGGCAAAGAAACCTGCTAAAGACAAGAAAACAGAAGAGGCAAAAGGCGCCAAAGGCCGACAGAAGACCATGCAGTGTAAAGTCACATTACT
>KN515312.1:13622-39813 GCA_000787155.1 Scartelaos histophorus
CGACGCTCTGTTTGAGTGTGAACTCGATGTAAGGATCAAACTGTGACATTACTGTATATGTGTTTATTCTATTGTCTGTACACGTAACATTTATATTTGTTTGTACAGAAACATGCTAAAGGCCAGGAGCTGTTCACTAAGGTGTGTGACCACCTCAATCTATTGGAGAAAGATTACTTTGGTCTTGCACACTGGGAATCCTCATCTAGTAAGGTGAAGTGTTTGTTTTCATGTATTTGATGAATAATTTGTTATTAGAAATATGTTAGTAAAATATTTTTAATTTCTCTTGCTTTACTTTAGACGTGGGTTGACCTCACAAAAGAGCTTCGAAAACAGGCGCCAGGAGGCATTTATGAGTTTACATTCAACGTAAAGTTTTATCCCCCAGACCCAGCCCAGCTCACTGAGGATCTCACCAGGTTAAATGTTTCTATACTGCAGCCTTCTGTTTGTCTTTTTCTACCATCATGCTGATAGTTTTGTCCGTTGTGCAGGTACTGTCTCTGTCTCCAGCTGAGGAAAGACATCCTGCGTGGGGTTCTGCCCTGCTCCTTTGTCACCCTGTCTTTACTGGGCTCCTACACGGCTCAGTCAGAGCTTGGAGAGTATGACCCTGAGATCCATGGGGCGGACTATGTGAAGGATCTAAACCTGGCTCCTGGACAGACCAAAGAGCTGGAAGACAAGGTCATTGAGCTACACCGCACATACAGGTGAGACTTCTGAAAATAAGATGTAGTTATTGCCATATATCACACAGCTGTAATTAATATAACTGTTGTAGGTCAATGAGTCCAGCCCAGGCGGACATGCTCTTTCTAGAAAATGCTAAGAAACTCGCCATGTATGGAGTGGACCTTCACCAAGCTAAGGTGACCTAGTCTTTGATTTTATGAGTAACATGTTGTTTTTGCAGACCAGCTTCATTATGCAAGCTAGATTACACAATTGTGTGAGTTACACACATATAATCTCTTCTTATAAAGACTAAAGAAATCTATAAACTTTCATAAAATAATGTCTACCCCCTGGTGGCTATATTCTGCTATTGCATTGAAGGTTGATTCGTGATTCAGTGGAATGTGGTAAAGTCTCCTTTCCTTGCCTTGTTTCAGGATCTTGAAGGTGTTGACATCACACTAGGTGTTTGTGCTAGTGGACTCATGGTTTACAAGGACAAACTCAGGATCAATCGTTTCCCTTGGCCTAAAGTGCTCAAGATCTCATACAAACGAAGCAGCTTCTTCATCAAGATCAGGGCATCAGAGGTAAATTAACTTTCTGCTGGTTTAATATTTAATCTCTAATCATATGTTTCTTATACTGAGTTATAAGTTATCAACTAGACTGAATATTTTTTTTTGGTCCTTGGCGCTATTAACCCTATCCCCCTAACTTGGTTTCTTTTCTTGCAGCAAGAACAATACGAGAGCACCATTGGGTTTAAACTGCCAAATTATAAAGCCTCAAAGAAACTGTGGAAAGTTTGTGTGGAGCACCACACCTTCTTCAGGTAAACCCTTTCTCTCTCGGTCACTTCTGTGGCTTATTACCCTAACCCTCACCCTGACACCACAGCTTATCTGACCTGAGGTTAAGATAATTGGCTCCTAAAGCTTAACTATACTCTGTAGTGTGTACTGGATTGTTGATGTTCACTGCAGCACTGTAGTTATGTGTTTAAAATAAAGCAAATTAATGTTTTATTTTCTCAGAGTTTCATCAGTGGAGCCTCCTTCCTCTCGGCGCTTCCTTGTGTTGGGTTCAAAGTTTCGTTACAGTGGACGCACTCAGACTCAGACCCGCCAGGCCAGCTCCATGATCGACCGTCCTGCTCCTCGTTTCACACGCTCCACCAGCAAGAGGCTGTCCCGCAACCTGGATGGAGGTATGTCCCCGCTGTGGATACAAGTGCCTCTGCTGTTTTCGAAAGAATGGTTTGATATGTGATGTAAACCCTGTCACATTTGCTCACTCTGTGTATCAGGCAGGTGTGAGGTAGATGACTGGTCCGACTATCTGCAGTCCACCAGAGTCCAGTCTCATCCTGGGCTCTCAGGTACTCAGAGTGTGTGGACCTGCATAACAAACTTGCCCCACCATCTTCTGCTTTGTTTGGCCTTATAACACTTGTCACTGAGCTGCTTCATTGTCTTTAATGCTTGTGCTTCTCATTGATGGGCAACATTATCATGACTTCATCTTCTCGTCCTGTGGACTGAGTGAAAACCTGACAATGTTTTAACTTTGTGCTTGCAGTGCCACTTTAAACCTCTTTTCTGGTTATGAAGTTGTGTTTTGCATAACCTGCATGCTTTTGTCATGCAGCTATCTCATGTGAGGGGCATACCACTAAGAGGCTGACTAATATAGCCTTGATGATTTTATAACTGCTCCACTTGTGTTGTGCGTTGAAAAATAGCATGCATTTTGCAAGTGTTGCTTTAACACACTTTTACTGGACTGAAATGGCCTGGTAAACGAGCTTTAAACGCCATGTGGGCTTCCCCTCTCCCTCAGCTTGATTACATAATGTCTTAATGACATGATTTGTCCACAGTGAGAGAGGAGAGTATACAGAGTGACCTCGGAGTCACTCAGACGTGGCCTGAGCTGCTGCAGCCAGGGCCAGAGAAGGACGTGTGGACTACACTGCTCCATCGGGACCCTCCTTTTCCTTTTATGCCATCATTTAGTATGGTTGCACAGCCAGGTATTTTTTTTTTGGCAAGTGTTTCTGTCACTTAATTCCGGCACCTCTTCAAAATTGTATTTAATTTTTTTTACCTCGATTTGTCAGTGGAATTTGACTTGACAAAGATGAACTCTTTAGAAAGGCTGTTTCAACCTGTGCCAAAGCAGACAGACGACTGGTTCTTGTACTTTGACCGCAGTAGTGTGTTGAAAGGGGGCACTCTTTCATGTAAGTGTATGAGGACATATTTTAGTTGATTACCAGCAGCACATTATAATGTTCTACCCGCAAATTTGCTTCTTCTAGACCAGCTCCAGCAAAGGGAAAACCTCTTTACCACTGAGGAAGTGATTGAGAGGAGACAGGAAACCGTCACTTTGGTGGATACCTTGAAGGAAGTGGGTGTTTTAGAAAGACGCCTGAAAGAAGTGAGAGATTTAGAAGAACGACTCCAACAAGTAGATGAGCTGCAGGAGAGACTTCAGGAGGTCATTGAGGAGGAGCTAGGAAAAGAAGAGGTGGCTAGGCTTAGGGAGGAGGAAAAAGATGGAGAAATACGAGTAAAAACTATTATACGAACATCAAAGACCACAGAGGGGGATGTGGATGAGCTGGAAGATGAAATTAAAAGAGTATTTCTCAAAGGTTTGCTGTCTGAAGAAGAGGAGGCCAGGCTGCAGCAGCGCCTAATAGAATCTACAGACCAGAGCACAGTAATGGAAAGTTTGAGAGAAAAGCTTGGTCAGATAGAAAAAGAGTGGAGACAAGATGTGGAGAAGGAGCTTAGCCTGTCAGATGTTGGCACCACTGCTGTTGTAACATACCAGGTGGAGAGAAGGATGAAAAAAGAGACAATTGTGGATGAAACAATTGAAGTAGAAGATATACCAAACGAGAGAGTTGAGACAACATCCATAATAAGGAGAATGGAAATGCTTGAGGAGAGGGCTAGCAGCTTTATAAAGCCAAGCCAATCTGAAAATAAGGATGTCTGGTTTAAGCTTTTTGATCGTCTTCCACATAAGACTGTTTACAAGCCAGGTACAGTATGCCGTTGTCAATCAACATGTTTTTTATCTCTGATGATTTTTCCAACATGTAAATTGTTTTTGTAGTGGTTTCCTCTATGCAAATGATGCAAACCGATGCAGATATTGTTTCATCAAAGCCACAGACTTTGAAGAAAGTGGAAGTTTTAGTTGAAGAGATGAAAATTGAAGATGAGGGGAGAGTTGTGCAGACTCGTCTAGCTCCTGTGTCCCCTGTGCTGAGAGCTGATGACTGGTTTATCTTGTTTGATGTTGTTCCAAGAATTGTCCCCCTTAAACAACCAGGTACAGATATTGCTTCTTTGCTCAAACTACATTTGCTTTGCTCAAAAATCATCTGCTTAGCTGTCAATCATTTGCATTCGTGTGCATTTTTTATTGTTTATAAGCATGGCACAAATGTTTTTTGCACTAGCTACTTCTGTCCTGCGCGTTATGGAGGGGGAGACTAAAAAAGATGTTTTTGGTGAAGTGCCAAGAGTTCATATTGTTGAAGAAGTAATAGTGGTTAAAAGTGGCCAAAAAGCAGGTACTACAAATGATCCTCGACAAATCTTTGGTTTGATCTTAATTTTCCCTTCTAATTATATAATTTTATTATTAATCTGTAACTGAAATAGACAGGCCTGCTGTTGATGACTACGACAGAGAAGAGATTGTTTCTTCTGAGACATTAGCATCCTCAGAGAAGGGTGCAATGAAGGAGAGTGTAACTGTGAAAAAGAGTTCATCCAGGATTAAAACAAATGAGCAGACAATCTCCCAGCCAGCCCAACAGAGAGAGGATAATTGGTTTATTTCATTAGATGCCGCTACCAAAGCATCTCCATACAGACCACCAGGTAGCCCTTTTTGAATGGAACTATTTTCTTTGCTTTATAAATTAGTATTTGATTCTAATGCGGCATTGTTTCTCAGTGGCAGCAGTGGCCTCTTATGGTCAGGCCTATGTTGAAGAAGCGATTGCAGTTACACAAATGACAAAAATTTCTGTTCAAGAAATGACTGAGGAGAAAAGGGTCATTGTTGCTCCTGTCAGAAAAGAGAGGATTCCACAAATGTTGAGAAGGATAGATGATGATTGGTTTGTCCTGTTCTTTGCTGCACCCAAAGAAATGTCCTTTAAACCTGCAGGTACAATTATTCACCATATTTTTTGACACAGATGCAGTACTGTGCAAAGGTTACAAAGAGATTGACAAGGATATTACCAGTTCAGTTTTGGGAAGACTTGGGTAATAGATTAGATTAGATCAGATAATGGTAGATAAATAATATAAATGATCTGATGATAATGACATTTGCCAAGGGGATTGAGTACATTTGATTGGCAGCAAGTATTAACATGTCATTGTGTTTGAACTATTTTGAATTATTTGAGCATCCTTCTATTTCATACATAACCCTAAAAACCTTTCACAGTGCTGTATGCTAATGATAACTTGCCCATATTTTGATCATATGTGTAACCTATCATTTGTGGTTTCACTAGTGGTGCCTCTTGCTCAAATACTTCCAAAACCTAAGCCTAAAGTTGAAGTTAAAGTGGTAGAAAAGAAGGCTGATGCAATGCAGATAAAACCAAGGCCTTCTCAGCTGCTGCCACAGAGAGAGGACGACTGGTTTGTTCTGTTTGAGTCCAGATCAAGGTTAATCCTCCCAACAGGTACCTGCTTGTGGTCTTTACAATTACCATTAGGGATGTAACAATGCCCAATTATTATTATTGTATTCCCCTCACAAAACTATATATCTTGATATTATGGGGAGGTTAATTCTATTTTTCTACATTTATTCTAAAATACCCTGATGAGCTTTTAAGGCGTACTCTGCACTATGTAACTTTTCTGATTGTTGGCCTGCCCCCTACTTATCTTTATGACTATGCTATTGTTTGCCCTGTAATGTTCCACAATATGGCATTACATTTCTGAAGTACACTGAAATGTTCATACTGTGAGCAAGATAATAATCTCCACATGTCTGGCTTGTAACTTGGACACATGGCTTTAACAAAACATCTCCTTTGAGACAAGCAGGTAACAAACTCTCCATCAGGAAAATGACAGAGTGCACCTTTTTAAATGTTGTTATACTCTTAAGCAAAGGACTATGATCTATCTATGTAATTCCTTTATTATTGTAGAGCACTGCTGCAACACAACAGTGCTTGGCATCTTTCAATTGATTATGTTAATTAAGTTGATTCAGTCTACACTTCTCAATATTCTTGCAATATCTCAAGTTCACATTGTTGCATCCCTAATAAAACTATATTTTTGCTATATTTAATGTTCTACACAAGTGTCACTGATTGTATCCAATCTATGGGCACTAGCACTTCCTGTTAAACCTCCGCTGGGTATAAGAAAAACTTTGGATTTGAAAATAGAAGCCACAGAGACCCGAGCACAGGAGCTGATAATTGGTGTGGACAAAACACAAGATGAAACACGTTCATTTGAGAGAAGACCTCGTCCAATCAGAGTCAAGTCTGAAAGAGAGATAGTAGATGATTGGTTTGTCCTTTTTGACATCATCCGTTACAAGCCTGTCGCCAAGCCGAAAGGTATTGCCCATTTTGTCAAAGTTGATTTAAACTTGACCTTTAGCTCCCATGTGTCATTAAAATGGCTTTTTTGTGTTAGCTATTGTGAGAGAACATGCAGCTGTTGTGCCAAAAGCCAAAGTAATTTATGACGAGGTAAAGCCACCAGTGTCAGTAACAAGGATAAAAAAATCACTACCAAGAAAGACTGATGACGACTGGTTTGTTCTATTGGATGTCGTGCCTAAAATAAAAGGTAGTTTAAAATTGTGATCAAATGGTTGTAATTTACTGTAGCTAACTGCTAAGTTTTCTGCCCCTCTTCACACACAGCCACACCTGTGGCTAAATTGGTTCGTTTTGCCCCTGAAGTAACGCCAACCAAAACAGTAGTGACCAAAGTACAAGGAACAAAAGGTACAATTTTTCTTGAAGTTAAAGGTCCTGTATTACACAAAATTTATTCTTATGAGTGTTAAGCTGAGTTAAAATGTTGTTACCTCATGAAAACATACCTGGAGTTCTGTTTTGTTTCATTTATGTCTGTAGTGTAGAGATGGGAAATTCCAGCACTAATATCCTTCAAATGAATCTAGTGGAGGTGTAAAACACAGTGGAGAGTATTACCACGTGACATCACAAAGTGTTTTCCATTTGAGAGAAGAATTGTATGTGTTAAGCATTTATGAATGAAACAAAACACAACTTCAGGAATGTGTTTGATGAGGAAACGACAATATAACAGATCAGAAAATAGGGTAATATGGGCCTTTAATGGATACTTGACCATTGGCTCATGTCCTCACGTGTCATTAAACTTGCTTTTTTGTGCTAGCTGCCATTACAGAGGTTGGAACCGTTTTGTCAAAGTCAAAACAAATTTATGATGATACAAAGCAATTTGTGACAGTAACAAGGATAAAACAATCACTACCAAGAAAGATCGATGATGACTGGTTTGTCCTTATGGATATTACACCTAAAATAAAAGGTAGCTTATAATTGAGTTTAAATTGTTATGATTAGCTAAGAAGAATTGATGAGTTTTCTGTGTTTTGGCCTACAGCAATGACTAAACCAGTCCGTGAAATAAAAACAACCAAAGCAGTAGTGACCAAAGTACACAGAGCACAGCAGACAGCAAGAGTAACAGAAATGAGGTGGCAGAGAGGAAGTATGGAACGGAGAAGACTTCCTGCTACAGTGGATGATGATTGGTATATTCTCTTAAGCAAGATCACAAAAGCACCAGGTATATTCAGGTTATCCATTTCTCTCAGGTTGTCCACTTCTCTGCTTCTAATTTATTCAAATACTTGCTATAGTATCTACACCTGCTCGTGTCCGGTTTACCACCAAAGAAAGCAAAATTGCCACTAAAACCAGGGTGTCCATTACTGAGGTTCGTCCGCAGTTTGAGAGGCGGGTGCATAAGGAAAGACGCCTCCCCTCTCGCAGCAGTGACGATTGGTTTGTTCTGTTTGAACGGGTCCTCAAGAAGTCAGGTATCTGATCACTAATGAGTTTGTGACTGCGCTTCTAACACTATAAGCTTTGAGCCGGAGTGGAAAAACCTCTAACAACATGATACGGAGTGACAACTTTGTGGATATGGCATTAACTTCACTCATTATGGCTAGTGCTTTGTACGTTTTACACTTAAAATGACTTTTGTACTTTTGTAAAAGCTTTTAAGATATCCTTTTGGTTTTTGCAGCCTACTATTTTGCTTTTGCCTCAAACCTCTTGTTTGAGTACTCATTTGTCTTGCTGGCTCTCATTGCTGATTGCTTGATTGTTCCTTAAAACCATTGAAGAATTAATATCAGGTAAAGTATGCATCGTAATCCAGCCATTCCACAGTAAGTATGGAAGCCATTTTTAAAAATACCTTGTTTGACTAACTCTTTCTCAGAAGCTCCAAGTTTCTGTGAATGTAATATGCTGCCACCTCAGTCCTATGTGTAAATGCATTTATCTTGTCTGCAGTGGTGATCACACAGAGAGGCGCTCGTCCTGTCAGCGCTCCAGTGTTCTCCCAGGCTGCTCTGGCTGAGGCAGGGATCCCCATGGCCCCTCTAGACCAGCCCCAAACCTCCACCCCCATCAAGGGCACCCGCCAGGATGAGAGGCGACTGGAGGTTACTGTAGAGACAGAGGAGATGACTAAAATGGAGACACTGTCTGAGGTCAAGGTATGAGCTTAAACAATTATATTTATACAGTCATTTTTACAGGTTAATCTGAACAATGTGTAAAGCCGCCTCAAGTTGTTTGAAACAACAAGTTTGAAATGAATATTTATTGTGACTTCACACTATTGGTACTCTCAAGATTGGACATAACTTCCCTCGTGTATCCATATAGCATAAGTCTTCAGTAATCAGCGCTGTAATAGACAATATCTTATTTTCTATCTGAGAATATGAACTGTGTGTGTACTCTGTAGCCAATATGGAGGGGCCGTAGAGAAGTGCAGTCATCTCTGATAACCAGCCTCAATGGGGATCTGAAGGTTAGTTTTGAGTGTGGCCTGGAGCATGGCTGTGTAGACTTTGGCTTTGCTGTGTCACTACAATATCAAAGCCAAATGCACAGGATGCTAACACGTGTCCCTCTCTCCTTCCGCGGTAGCACGAGAGGGAAGTGGAGAGCTCGGAGGTGGTGCGATTGAGACAGGTCAGAGGCTGAGATGTGTGGCAGCTTTTGTGGTTCATAATTACACTTCCATTTTCAGTTTTTTAAATGGCCACTATGTCCCTTTTCTGGTGGGTCTGGGAATTTCATTGACTGAAATGTTCCACAGTATGGTATTAAACTTATCTAACATGTCACTATTGAGTTTTGTTTAATGCCATGCTGTGTAAAATCTGACAGTATTAACATTGCAAGCAAAAATGTATCGGGCATTCCACCAGAAAAATTACATATCAGTGCACCTTTAAGTTCTTAGGTCTAATAAGTAACTCTCTTTTCATGTGCTTCCATACAGCTAAAGCTTTAATGACACCATGTGCTGTATATTTGTAAGAAAATATGAATAAGTTATAACAGGAATAGTTACTGTAATATAAGTACAGTTGTTTAAATGACAAGGCAAAAAGTGTCTCCTCATTGCTTGCTGTTGTTGTAAAACCTAGAATGCACAAGCATGATCCACCACACAAGATTCACTTTGGGCATGATGTTAGTTTGTGCTTTTTTAGTTTCTTTTTTAGTTTATGGCACCATTTCTTTTCTTATTATGAATTTAAATATTTCAGCTAGTTCAGCCTCTGGATCATTTGCTTATGTTAGCCCTGTCTACTCATTGCATGTTCTTCATAACTGTTGTTCTATTAACATTATAACCTTGTTTATAGATTGCATGTTTAAGTTAGGGCACTTTGATGTGAACCAAACCCATACGTTTTGTTCTTTTCATTTTCACAGAGAAGGGCAAAGAGAATTGAGGGTGACTCAATTTATATCAGACATAGCATTTTAATGTTGGAGGTTTGTATCTCTTTTGGAAACATCTGCAGCTGTTTGGAGTTAATTTTGCTTCTCACTCTCTGGCCGCTCTATAATATCACGCTCTGCATGTTGCATGATCTGCTGTTGTACTTTGCTTGACTCAACTGCTTTGTATATAACATGTTAGTTGTGTGTCAGGAGACTCCTGTTGAATCATGGTTAAATTAGGTGTTTTGATTTTACATGTAGGAGTGAGTTACGTTTTACAGATTTATCAGGTGAATATTGATCAAGTTAACTGTTGTTTACTGAATGTTATAATAGATCACCAGTATTCTCCTGTCTTTGCTTTTGCTTCCTCATCCAAATGCAATTGTTTGGCTCTATGGTTGATTGATATGAACTGATGATTTGATTGATAATCTTTTGATTTAGTCATTTAATAAACTGTAATAAACTCTCTAACTTAACCCTAAAGACAAATGTACATATCTCCTCTGTACTTATCACATTGCTGTTTTTGTTGTTTATATAATTGCATAAAACATGTTTTGCCATATGCTTTGTCTGTCTCTGCAATCATCATCTGCTCTTGGATTACAATAATACATGATTACAAATTTGACTATAAATAATAGTCACTTTGCTAATGTTATTCTGGCTGACATTCTGACAATCACAGCTGCACTGTGTCAACACTTTGCAAAAAGTTCCCAATAACCTGCTTCGAGATTAAAACATCTGACAACATTACAGAACATTTTCATAACTAATATATTTTCATTTTCTCTTCCATTTTCCCCTTTTACTTGACCTCCCCCTTGTCACATTCTGTCTTCGATTACCCCCTTCATTGCCTTCCTCTGTGGCTGTTGATCATGTAGGAGTTTGACAAACCCCAGGAGGACCTGCTCAGACACCATGCCAGCATCAGTGAGCTCAAGAGGAACTTCATGGAGGCACTGCCTGAGTCGCGACCCAGTGAGTGGGACAAGCGTTTGTCCACACATTCCCCTTTCCGGACATTGGGGGTCAACGGGCAGCCTCTGCCCGGCGCTGATGGGGTAAGTCTCACTAGTGGCTTCACATCACTATATTTTAGTCTGCAATTTCTATTTAATACTGGGTTAATAATGCTGCAGCTTCTTTAGTCAATGTTTCTTCTTGTTTATTATGATGGCAGTAAATGTCATATTTGAATTACATTTTAATGTATTGATAATAGTCAGGCTGTTGAAAAAAGTGATGTGTCTGCATGTACAAAGCATAAAGTTGTGGTATGCAAAACATGCATGAATAAAGACCTAAACAGTACTGACCACACTACAGTCTGTGCGGGAGACATCAGGTGTCAAGATGTCTCTGAGCCTTGTCCACACTGCATGACTGACCAAACCAGACCATATCAGACTGGACCAGAGCAGACCGAAGCACCTGCTGCATGACGCTCAGGAACATTTGGACCTCTGCATGTTCAGACCTTGCATCCTTCCTCTTGCTCCTCTGCTTCTCCTCCCTCTTATCCCTCCATACTTCCTGTTCTGCATTTTCTCTTTAGAATAATGAAGACAAGACCTCATTCACAGCTAATATTTCCCACTGCTATTTTACTTGGTAGCAGTTAGTTCGCTTAAAATGGAACTGCTAAGAATAACTTAATCACCCTATGGCATGGTTTTAACCCTAGAAGAAAACTTTAGAACAGTCTTTAAAACAGTGATCTTGAAGCCCATTAAATTGTCTGAGTCTTGTGAGTAGCTCATTATGTTGATGCTTGCCTTACATTTTGTGCATTACATCTAACAGTTAACACCTGTGGATGAACTTCTGTCTTCTCACAGCAGCTCCAGTCATTGAAAGGACTGCATGTTAAAATGCATGTCTTAAACCCTTTCCATGCGTTCTACAGCAAGTAACCCATTAATGACTGTATCCATGTTCACGCTTATTGATTATAACGTAGTTATTGTTGAAGAGTTGTAGTTCACTGTCAGCCATTTCAAAAGTCCTCCCTGTCATCTCTCTCCCCGCCTCAGTTTGTCACCCGTCTCCCTCGCGGCCCCCTGCTGGACTTCTACTCCAAGCGCAGCTAAGGGGCCAACAGTCGCGAAGACCCTACTAAGGTGTGAGCTGTGGACCACCTCTCCTTGTCTTCTACCCATCAACCACTCGCTTCTTCTTCCTCTGTCCCTCCTTCGCTCTTCAGTATCACTGTCGCATCCTCACATCCACTCATCCTCTGCTCACCTGCAGAAGCTGCCTTTACATGGATAGACTTTCACTAAGTTTTCCTCTTTTCTGCTATTCCATTTTTCCCTCATACCATAAAGACTGTTGGACTGAAATTACAGTGTTTACTGGGACTAAAATCAAACTCATCTGGACTTTTTTTTTTTTTACATTTACATTTTTCTTGTCACTTTTTACACAATTTGTCAAGTCTTAAAATTCTGATTCCTAAAGTGTAGCCTATGTGGTCCTGAATAGTTTGTATTTAAAATTTTGTGATTGTGTGGTAACAAATGTCATAATATCTTAGGGCAGCTTCTTATAATATTTGTACTTGTTGCATGACAATCAATCAGTGACCAAATAATAAAAAACATTCCATATACACTAGATTGATGCCTACAGCAACTTTTTCTATTCTATTCATTATTCACAATTATGCATCATAGTCCCACATAGACAGACACACACACACACACACACACACACATACATATATACACATATACATAAGTATGTACAGTCATTTGACACATATTATGTATATATTATGTATTATGTGAAAACTTTTTTTTGGTCATTGTCATGGGTCAAAAATATCATTCTCACTTACATTACATTACATCCCTACATTAATGTGACTCTGATTACATCAGGCCTATACATCAGAAGAGTTGTCATATTTTGGAACCTTTTGTGTATGAATTTGTTATGTTTTCATTATAGGTTATAGTTTTCATTGTTACTGTATTCTTTTTTGTTTTAGAGTGTTTGTGATAGCCCTCAGTGCAGTGAGTCTAGAACAAACACTACACAGGAGGAAACCACAAGTGTGTTGAGCTTTTCGGGCACCTCCAGTCCCACAGTCAGCCACACGAGTGAGCCTGACAGAGCGCAGGACTCTGCAGCCGAGTTGTGTGATCAAGACGTGGTTGTAGTTTTTGAGACGTCTCTGGTGCCTGTTGTGGAGGTGGCTCAGCTGCCCTGTAAAGAGTTAGATGCAGCACATGTGAGGGAGCTCCAAGAGTCACATGCTGCAGAGGAGGACTGCTCTGGGACAATAGTTGGATCGTCTCCTGTCTCCTATTTCAGGAGTGATGGTCCCAAGGTCATGCGCTGCTTCCAGGTAGCCTCCAGTCTCTGAGTGACTCTGTCTCTGCTTGGCCCTTCATTAATAATGGATTCCACTCCTGAACACACCTTTGCAGCAGCTCTTTCAGAGCCTAACCACAGTGCAAACAACATAGTACACTTGGTTTTGGTAGCACTCCCATATGATGCTGCACAGGTGTGTGTTAAATACTTGGTGATGGGCAACTATATTTGACATATTAACTTTGACCTTCCTCTTCTATTCTAAAACACTGAATGCTGAATGACACAAAATCATTTCCTATCCTCTTTGTTAATTAATACTGAATTGCCTGTATTTGGAAAAATGCTCTGGTGAAAGGATACATTACAATATCGATCAAAGGGAGTGGCTTGCATGGTGTGATCCAATTTGCTGAGAGGTCTGTTAAACAGCCACTCAATGGGGTTTGCTCCCATCCACAGCCCCCCTTGGTGCAGACGCAGACAGTCACCATCACAGCAGAGTCTTCCTTTTCCAGTGGCATCTCCACCACAGAGGTCCCTATCGTCCCAACCCATTCCATCACCTATGAGTCTTCAAAGGTAGGGGCTACAGCACCAGCTCAGCCCTGCTCTGTACCAGCACAGACACATGCTCATGTTAACTGTATGCCAGCCAGGGCTGCTCTGTTAGGAAGAGGAAAGCTCATTGTAATGATTATAATGTAGTGTTACCTTTCGCGCAGGTGGATGGGACAGACGAAGACAAAGAGATTTCATCTGAGTCCAGCTCCAAAACCGTAACATCAGAAATAACCAGTGGCACCACGGTCACCACCACCACCACTCACATCTCAAAGGCATGTGCCCAAATCTCCACTGGTTTGATTCATTAGGTTTTGTATTAACGCTAACTTTACTGCTCCTTTAGGTAGTGAAAAGTGGATCATCTGAGACTCGTGTTGAGAAAAGAATTGTCATAACTGCAGACTCTGACATTGATCAAGAGAAGGTATTTATACATTTTCTAAAACTGTGAAGGAAAAACAAGCACGTTTAAAACATGGATATAATTTTTTTTGTTTTTTTAACAGAAAAAAGGATCTGGAGCCTCTGCATTGTAACTGGGTCACATTTCTTATATTTTCTTCCATTGTTTTTCATCAGTGCATCTCACAAGACTGTGGCTAGCTCTATACCCACACATATCAAGTATCTCCCATAATTATTGTCGTAGACAAGTTGTAAATGTTTTTGTTTTGGTTCATTTATACAAGAAAACATTTTATCTGTTTTCTTTATTCAGCAGCATTTCCAGTGGTCATTTTTCGCTTTTACAGGATTTTATGTAGTTGTTTTTACATCTTTTTTTTTTTTTTAACTAACCATTTCCTTTGTAGTTTTAGACCACTTTATAAGCATTTATTTCCTTGTTAAACATTCAAGGGAATCTGTGTTGTTTACATGTGTAATAGTTTAGGTTGTCAGAAAGACATTTTAAGTGACATACCTCGAAACAAAATGTGAACAAATATATTCTGTGCCCAAAGGTGGGCTTTGTTCCAGCTCAGGTACAAAAGCAGATCTAATTTTCTTCCCTGACCAGCCAAGAACCAGTAGCTTACTCATTATTGTAAAGTTTAAATTAAAAATTGTTCTATTTTGAAATATTTCTCTATTTTATAGAATTAATGCTTTTATAGTGTTTGTATAAATTAAGGTTTTTAAGTTATACATATCCATTTTCTCATAATTTGTGGGTTACTGTTGTGTTGTGCAAGTATTTGGCATCATTCATTTTAACATTGTCTTGATTTGAATTAGTCTTGTTTGCTCTGTAAAACTTCATACGGATCCTGACATTTACTAAACATATCGTGCACTGGTATTTTTCCCTCAACTTGATGGTGACTTAAATACATCTGGTTTATTTTATCATCACTGGTCTTTGTATCTCAGGTTTTGTAAAAGACCCTTTCATGATTGTATGAAGAATGTGTTTGTATTGTCCCTCCTTGCTCTAAATGTGCATCTTTGATCTGACAATGACATGCACATTCAAAGTGAAGGAAGATTTTACAGTGTGTGTGGCTTTTTCCTAGAAACACATTTTCTATGTATTCATATAGCAGAACTGTGTGGTTTAATGTAATGCATTTTTCAACAGAAGCATGTTTGAAGGCTCTTGTGACTGGACACATTTAATGTATTTAATTCTGAATCAACTTTGTAAAGCCTTGTACCACCATCTTCATAGATCACATGTCACTTGCTGTTTTCTGTACTTCTGCTGTCGGTGAAAATATACGCTTACAAAATATCAATCCTTTGTAATAGCATGTTAGCACATTTTTAATTCCCTAAAAAGCCATTGGTATTGTAGCAACTTGGAAAATTGATCAGTAGTTTCCACTTAAAAATGTTTTTAGACTATGAAAAAATATTGTTGGGTTGTGATTTATCCCTGTCTTTTTATGAAGAAAAATAAAATGTGCATTTTGCATTTACCTGAATGAACCACTTTTTTAAAATAGCAATAGCATATTTAGACATCAACACTGAACACCAAACTGTACAAGCTTTATTATAATACAGTATAATAATTTGTTTCGACAAGAAGTAAACAACATTAGTGTCCACTGACAACACTGACACCTAGCGGTTGCTTTTGACTGGGCTCTTAAAACTTGAGGCAGCCTGGAGTTGAAGCTGATAAGCCATTGGGTGAATTTTGAAACCGTATAGCCTGGAGGAAAGTAAAATACAGAACAGTTCACCATTTGAAATCAAATTTTAGTACATGAAAATCTGACACTCTATCTTAATATTTTAAATTGAACAAAGTCAAACACACCTTGGCACAAACTGGTTTGCTGGTCGTTTTGGCCGATACTCCGGGTGCACCATATACAGCATGTGAGGGAATCCAGTGCCAAAATAGGCTCCATCTGTGTGGTGGTGTTTGGAGGACTTGGGTGTGTACACATCCATGCACTTTGGACAATAGAGTTTTACCATGGCTTCGCCAGGAATGTCTGACAATCCTGGAGAAAAAAAAAGTAAATCAAAAAATCTGAGCTTCCTATCAGCATGCATGCTTGTGGGGAGATAAACAATATTCATTTGATAATCATACCAATGGGTAGCATAGTTTGATTTTCACAATAGACTCTTGGGCAATGACCAAAATCACCCTGTTGATACTTTTCCAGCTGTGAAAAAGAGTAGTTGATTGATTTCAAATAAAAGAAAAACAATGTTTAATGCTGTAATGACCTACCATTTGTGCAATGCCTCTGTTTGTGAGGATGTACCGGGCATGTATAAGACCATAAAGCATTTCTGCTGCTTGCTCTATCAGGTCACTCTGATTGGGGTTGTCTTCAAGTTCCTCATCTGCACAATAAACCCACTGTTTAATTAATCACACTTTTATTACAGTATATGTCAAGTTAATATCTGAATTCTCACCTGGTTCTAAGTCAAGGATCATGTCCAAAGCCTGTCGATAGTGTGGTACCTGTTCATTCAAGCCTGTCAGGTTAAACTTGTCCTGAATGTAGTCTTCATCGACCTAAAGGTACAACAATACAAGTGAATATATTGTAAGAAAGCTCATTCACTTTTCAGATGTAGTTAAACATGAGTTATAACTTATATTACTGGCATATTATGAAATAGTATGGCATGGTGTGTTTGAAAGTTAATAGGGATGTTTAGACCGAACCTCGCAGAAGAATTCGTTCCCCCTTAGTCCACAGAACCAGGAGATCCAGGAAACCTCCTCTGAGCTGCTCATCCTGATAAACAACAGGAAACGCCGTAAATTCAGGGGAGTTTTTTGCTCTTGGTGATACAATGTAAGTCTCGATATAGTACAAGCCTTTAATGTATACCTTTGTTAACCTATTTTTACATTCACTTCGCTCTACTGGATTAGCAGGTTAGGCAAGCTTTTAAGGCTAACATGCTAACTGTGTTGATTTGAATGCACTGTATAAGCCATTAGTTAATTTTATTATCTGACTAACGCCCTTTCTTAAACACAACAAACTGTGCTATATGTCAGCGCACGACAGCGATAAATTATTACCTTAAATGTTATAATCAGGTCATATATCAACTTCAACTAGCTTTGCTTCCTGATCCGAACGATGAGCAGCGGCGTTTCCGGCCATTTCCGGTTCTTTCAAAATAAGATTTGCCTTCGCATTTCATCAGACACCCTGGGAACTTCCTGTCTTTACAGACATGCAGCCGACCAGCAGAATAGAGGCGTCAAAAATAGGGTTT
Source organism: Scartelaos histophorus (assembly GCA_000787155.1). Lineage (NCBI taxonomy): Eukaryota > Metazoa > Chordata > Actinopteri > Gobiiformes > Gobiidae > Scartelaos > Scartelaos histophorus. The sequence goes on from KN515312.1 coordinate 30,970, forward strand.
AAATAAACGTTCAAATAAATAAAGGTTGAAATTAAGTTTAAAAAACATAAAATATCAGTTGCCCAGAGACATTAAATACAACAAGAAAGTATCAATCAGTACAATAATTTATTTGAATTTATGCATTATTATTATTATTATTTTTATTGGATATTTTGCTCCAACTAATTACTCGCTCCTTATAAATATAGTTTAGTATTTATTTTTAGAATTGCATTGAAATGGAGAGTAGCCTACTTATGCTGCAAACAAGCTTGGCCAAAATTTAAGATAGAACCAGTTAAACCTATCAGAAAATGACTTAAAAGTAGTAAAATTATCCGTCCATGCCGCAAGATAATATTACTTACTACAAGTTATCTACTTACTACAAGTAATCTTAAAATAAACTACCTCTAGACTTCCATCTGAAAATAAGATGAATAACCTGATTGGTAGTTTTACCTGAAGTTTTAAGGTTTTTACCAGATCATAGAGGTTTGCAGTTCTATTATGAAAAGGAGAGCATTAAACACAATTGCAACATTTCTCTGGTTTGTTCTTCTATTTTGTCAGTAAATGTTTGAGGAGTAGGTTCACAGTAGAGCCACATTTTAAATGTTGTTGCTGATTAAGTGACTTCTTTTTCAAGGCAGGTCTGAGAAGGTTTTCCGACACGGTGGACCTGATTGTTTTGGTTCCTCTTCCTTTCCCATGCCTTCAAACATCAGGATCCTGCAAACATCAGCTGAAGTTATTGTTGCATCAAGACATTCAAGTTAATTAACTCAGTGGTTAGGCTTATGAAAAGCTACACAGCTATACAACTCATCAAAGTAGAAGAATACGGTCTTTGGCCAGAATAGATTAATTAAGTTATAGAACCACTTAGGCCACTTTTTTTACATTCATTTGACTAATAAATTGCTTGTAGGTTGTTTATATTTTTGTGTATTTACTCACAACTTTAAAATAGCATTCCTCTTTCCCAACATCATGTTGAGGAAGTCATGGTAGCATATGGTGTCCTTTGACGACCCTCCAGCCACTTCTGACATCATCTTCTTCAATTCTAAATGTGTCTTGGCCAATCCAAGTTTCTCAAGCATCCGCTTTAAACCCATTAGGTCTGCAAATTTGGGGCAATAAAGGAAAGTTGGTCACCAGAGGTACAGTTTTTTTTAAAAATGGTGCTGTATTTTACCAATTTCGCCTTTGTCGTTGAGGTCAAATTCCATGTATTTCTCTGTAATATATAAAAAAAATAACATACATAAAAATTCTTTATCATTGTATATTTGAACAGAAACATTTGTACAAACTTTTGAAGAGTTCCAGTTTTGATGCGAGTTCTTCCTCTTCTGCGTACTTTTCATCAGATAGAAAAGCCTTGAATACAGAAAGATAAAATTAAAATAATCTGTAGATTTCTTTATACCTGAAATATTTATACATAAAGATATTTGTTCATAATTAAAAAGGGCATTCACTTCATTGATAGAGTTAAGTTTTTCTTCTTGTTGAGATTTGAGCAGACCAAATTCCTTGCCACCTACACAGATAAAACAATACAAACGTCTCAGGTAGTGTGTATGAATACAGTAAAATAATAATACAACTACTAAAAAATAAGAGAGAAACTAACCTTGAGGTGTGTCCATTTTATTCTAAATTGTGTTGCTGTGAAAGCCGTGCAGTGTGAACCGCCCCGAGAGTGTTAAAGTGAAGCAGAAGAGGAAGTGAAGTGAATAAGGTGGTCCTTATGAAATATACTGGCCACACTTCATGTTCAGCAATATGCACCAAACTAAGATAAATCAATACAGCAGTCTGCCTATTATTACCAAAAGGCACCACTATTAGAACTGAATTAATGAAAATATCTTGATGTGTGATAAATACAGGACTCAATACATGAACAGTTCCCCAAAAATTCCAGAAATTATATCATGTCTTTTAATAAAATAAATACACAGTTCTGGTTTTCATCTGTAAATAAAATGAATTAAAATAAAATGATTATTGCTGACTAAATACATCACTTCAAATATAAATATTTCTATCTATTTCTATATTTCTATCTAGCTATCATTATTTTGTCCTTTTATTGTTTATTTTATATGAATTATTAAAAAAAAGAAAAGGACTAAGACATTTATTTTAAAAGTGCATTTTTAATTTATTTTTTTATTTTTTTAAAAATTGGAACAATCTACAAGCTCATGCTGCCACACAGAGGCGCTATTGCACATATATTAGAGTAAAACATCAAGAATAAAGCAGGGAGAACTGAAAATAACTGAGGGCAGACATACCTTAAGCAACCTTATAGAAATGCAAGTTTCTGTAGGACTTGACTATTGCCAACTACGCACATGTTTCAGAAATGGCTTATTTTGCATTTTGTATCTTCTTTATCTGTGTAATCCAGTGTTACTATGCAGGTAAGAACATGTGAATTATTTATAAATTATGCATATTCATTGTAAGGGCAGTGTCTAACAAATTATATTTATTGATTTCTTGTATGGCAGATAACATCATTTTGACGTCTATAGATGAAGATGCATCTTTTAATTGCTCTCATTCAGAATTTTTGGACAGACAAAACTGCCCCAGGATAAAATGGAGTAAATATTCCTTAAATGGTCTCAAAGTCATTCTTGTTAGGCCTGAAACCCCTGCTTTTCCTGATGCTAAACGTATAAAATTGAACTCCAAAGACAGACAAAATGTGCTCTCACTTACTAAAGTACAGAAATCAGATGAAGGTCTCTACAGATGTGAGGTCTGGAGTGGATGGGAGTGCCTACTTGCCAGAAACTTCACTTTGAAAATAAAAGGTAGGTCATATTTTACCAAATAGCTATTTTTGGACAGTTTTATCTCTTTTTCTCTTTACAACAAACATTTTAAATGTGCTTTTATCAGATTGCCCAACTCACGTTGAGAATGTACCTATTGGATCCGTTGTTACTTTGAGCTGTTTAATGGGGAACCAAGCCAATGTCTATAAAACTTCCTGGTCTATGTTGAAGTTTGGCAACCCAGTCGGCCTCCCTAAAAGATTTCAGGAGAATGGGTCAACAATATTTGTGAGCTCTGCACTGCCCTCTGACAGTGGCTGGTATCGCTGTAGCTACAGTTTTGGAGACACACATCAGCGCTGTGCAGACATCAATCTTCAGGTGCAAGGTGAGACTTTTTCACATTGAAGAAATGCCGATGATCTACTGTTTCTTTAGTAACTGCTTTTTATATTTTGCAGAATCTCCAACAAAATTCACAACTGAAGTGACTCAAGGTCAGTTTGATAATGGATCAATGAAGTAAACAAGCAAATTTAAAAATTTAGATTTTTCAAAATTTTTCCAAATATTTACAATATCAGGTCTTTGTAAGTCTATGTTTAACATTTATATTAAGCACTTTTCATTCCATGAAGGTCAGAGGTACAACAGGTATGTGGTGAATTATTATTATGTAGTGAATATAATTATTATTATATTATATAATTTGAACCTTTTTAACAGTTGAAATTTCAATTGGACAAGCATCACGTCATTGAGCCCAATACATTAGTGCTAATATTAAATCTTCTGGTATAGAATAGACTTTTCTCTGTCCTGCACAGTGCCAACAGACACCCAGACTGCTCAGACCTCCCACAGTGACAGTGCAGAGGGCTTCTCAGCAGCACACACAGTGGCCGTGTTGGCTGGACTTGTCTTCATTGGTGCTCTGGTGGGAGCTGCACTTTACTGGAAACGTAACAACAAAAAAGTCCCACAGGAGGCAACAGAATATGAGGGTCAGTTTTGCTTGTTCTTTCACATTTTGAACTAAAATTATTGCAATTATTTGACTTGTCTTTGTCTCTTCAGATTTTGTGGAGAATGATTTAGCATATGAGGTTGTTGATTTATATGGTGAGCACTTTTAAACTTTATTTTTGAAAACCTTTGACACATATCCTCTTCTCTTTTGATACTTTATTTTATTATTGTTATTTATTTAAAACATTAAATGATATACACAGTAAAAATATCAAAATGCATAAAGTGTACTGAAACGCTAATTCCACTACAGTATGTATAATATATAATGTCTACAATGTTTACATCCAACTATACACGATTTTTGACATTTTAGTGTCTTCCAACCAACCCGTTTGCCAGCAACAAAGGCAGGATGAGCAGATGTGCACTTGTGAGTAGCTTGTAGTAAAACAAATATGAATAAATTAAACAACTTGTGTAATTTCTAATATGTCTTTCTTCATATCTTTTTGGCTGCAGTTTAACAGCTTGAGTTTTTCACTGCTGTGGGAGACGGCGCTAGTTCACAGCCTGTAGAAGATCATAGAAACTGTCATTTGGGATGATGACTTCTCTTTTATACTTGATTTCACAGTCTTGTACATCCTCATAAACACTTGTCTGTAAAAAAAATATATATATACATATATTATTTGTCCAATATGAGTTTGATTAAATTTTTTTCTGTGCATTATTCTTACAAAACCAATATTTGCTTGTAGATTTTCTGAAAATAACAAAAGTCAAGGTTAATACAATGTTTTTTTTTGTTTTTGTTTTTTTTTATGATTGTAGTTTGAGATTTAACCCAGCAACTGTACCTAGATTCTTGTTGTTCTTCTTCCTTCTGTACAACACCACTGTAGCAGCGATGCACAATAGGGCTATAGGAAGGGCTATCCAAGCAAGCCCATGTAGAGCTGTGGGGAATTAAAAAAACCATGCAGTCATATTGCTTCACACATCAGTTTCTCCTCTAGATAATCTATATAATATCTATAGTGGACAAACACCAACCATAACAAAGAGACCAATGTTTCAGGTTCGCTGGTGATCGTAATGTTATGCCTTATTTGATTGCTGGAATTTGTATTTTCACATTAAAGATGCATTATGAAACTATTCTGGAGGCCACTTGCTTGTCTCATAATGCCTGTAATATTCCAAAGTGTGGCATTAAACCCATCTATTAATGTTTAAGTTCAATCTATTCTGATCAAAGCAATACCATCTTCATGGAGACCAGGATACAGCAGACACTCCTGCAGAAAAGCTACACAATGCACCTTTAAACGAACCATCACATTTTACTTACAGTTGCTATAACACCACGTCTTTGTTGCCACTTGAGCACCTTCTCTAAGCACTGAGCACACACTGGCTCCTTTGCCCAGGTGAACCTTTGGTATTGACAGTTTGTTGATAAGACTCCTGTTTCTTTTTAATAAACCACTTGTAAAGTGCGGCACATCATCTGCAGACCAGCTTAGATTGAAGTCTCTGTCACAAGTGGCATTGGCACAGGTTAGCACACAAGTCAGTGTTATATTCTCTCCTTTTGGGTCCATCTCTGAAATGACTTAATAGAAATGAGTCAAACTATTAATATTTGAGTCATTTACAGTGTGGCTGATGTTTCTGCACTCACTGTCAACTGTGTGGAGCCAGATTGTTTTTCCTTTTCCTTTATCTTCACACTGGTACTCTCCTGAGTCTGAAGCTCTAACATTTCTTATTATTGTAGTTGAAGCAGTATTTGAAAAGGAGCTTGACGTTTGGCCTTTGTCACTCAAAGCAAGAGAGGAAGTGTTTGTACAAGTGAGAGATACTGACTCACTCACAGCAGCAAAAACTTCCTCTATGCCATCTGTTGAAAACAGAGCACAGGTTATATGATACAGTACTAAATATACGCATACTTTAGTACATGCATACATATTTATACTTTACCTGAAACTGTTGTTCTGTAAGATGCTATGGTTGTAGCTGAGCCATTTAGAGAAACTTGACATTTCCATTGTCTGTGATGGTCAGTCTTTTTAAGTTGAATTTTAAGTTTTGAAAAGCATTTGCTTTTGTTCTGAATGTGAAACCGCTTCCCTTTAAGTGGTGTGTTGTCCTCTGCGAGCCAGGTGATTTCTAGCCCAGTCTTGTTGCAGGGTGTTATAAGTCCTATATAATTGTTTATGTAACACTCAAGATCAAAGTCAACATTCTTCTCATTTCCAGCAACTGACAAAATATTAACAAAATAATCAACATAAAATAAGATTATATAATAAACTACTTATATACTACTTATGTACAATGAATTAAGTTTATACTTACTGATGAGGCACTGAAGGGCAACACTTGAATTCTTCTTTCCATTATAACATGTGTAAATGGAGGCGTTATCATTCGTCATGTAACTTATGTGCAGAGAGCAGTCAGAGAGCAAAGCAATGTTTGGAGACATCAGCTGCCCCTTTCTGACAACCGCAGAGGACAAGCCACGCTGCTCTTTGGTCCATGAAATGGACGAGCACCATGACCCTGAGCTCACGCCGCACGGTAAAGTCACACTGTGTCCCAATGTGGCAAACACAACTAAATCTGCTACATCAAAAGACACAATACATGCAAACAGAATCCACTCATGAGTTCATTTGAAGTTGAAGTGAAATGAACATGATTTGGAATAAACTATGGATATGGCACCTGGCACAGACCTGCCTCACCACACAACACTGTCCTAACTTAACAAAGACTTTTGTTAATTCAACTGTGAAATGAACAGCATTCCTCAATTCTCTAAGAAACTGAAATGAAAGCTGGTTTTATACTACAAAGAGGAAGTGCTTAATCTAAACATGAAACTTATCACACATTCATTCATGGCCCACGGAGCTTTAGCCACATCTATAGGTTATACTGTGGTTTAAGATCAATTATAACAAATCATTCATTTGTCAAACATAAAACTCTAAAACAATTTGAGATGTTTACTTTTTTATGCAAACAAAGTAGGTTTAGTTTCTTTTAAACAGCTTCCTACTTCTTCTACCTATGACCCAGCTATTAAAAAAATAAAATAAAATAAATAATTATTATGACCCCCCCAGGCTTTGTTCATGCTGTTTCCAGCTACTCTAAGTGTTTACCTGATGATTGAAGAACAGTTCCTCTCAGAGTAGCAAATAAAAGTCCAATACCAAATAATAAAACCATTGTGACACTTGTGGTCGGCTGCTTTAATTTTGCTATTAGCAAAAATGAGAGGCCAGAAATTGTTTCAACTTATTTCAGGAAATGACACATATGAGCCCAAGACTCACTGTGAGTTCTCTTACCACAGCAAACTGAATGTTCTGCTTCCCATTATCCTCAGTCAACAACACAAATATAGTGCAAAATATGATGTATTTATTTTCTTATTTTAAAATCAAAAGGAGAGCCCATCAACACCCAGTGTAATTATTATAATCATATATTCATGATGCATTAGTCATATATATCTCTTTTCCACACGCTCATAGTCGCTTTACACTGTTGTGTATTATTCATTCATTCATATTCGGTGGTGGTAAACTACTGTTGTAGCCACAGCTGCCCTGGGGCAGAATGATGGAAGCGACACTGCCAATCTGCGCCATCGATCCCTCCGACCAGCACCAACACTCACGCACACAGCACTTTCATACTAGGCAATGTTTCTTATTTTTTCATGTTTTATTTATTTTAAAGAGACAGCACATATTATGAACGTTTAAATTAATGTTTAAAATGTAAATATGTAAAGAAGATTATAACTTTGATCATTTCCATCTTCAGTCCCTCAGCAGGTTGATGTCAAATTATCTACAGGACAGAAGCAACCACAGTTAAGTAGGTGTAACACCAACACACTCCCTAAACATACAACTCAATACAATGTGGGAGATGTGTCTTGCCTAAAGACACGATTAAAGTTTTTTCCACTGGCAACCCACTGTGGCCCCTGGAATCCCCCCCGGTCTCCCATCCAAGTACCATCCAGGCCCGGCCCTGCTTCTGATACCCGACGAGATCAGACTTTGACAAGGAGGTTTCGCCAGATTATGTTTTTATGATTATGTTTCTATTACTTCGGCAATACAAAATGTGCACAGTAGATGGTGCTGTGTACTTCCAGACCCAGATGGGGCAAAGAGACAGTTTTCCTTATGCATTAATCCACATTGTAATTTCAAATATTTAAAAGAAAAAAATCACAAATGGTGATCACCATAATTTCTTTAAGTGACTAAACCCTAGAACCCCACATATCACATGTAAAATATCGCGTGATCCTGTGAAAGTTCCTGCATTGAATGAATGATGAGGTGGACAGGGAAGCAGAGCGCATCAGAACTGCGCGTCTGACGGGACCCTGGCAGAAAAGCAGCGGGTCCCAGGGCGCATCATTCACTTGATTCATTGGCCAGTCAGCTTTGTTTGTTCTGTTCGCAGGCTGTGGTTCTGTACGGTACGGGCTCTAGTGCTGAATGCGGGTTGATCGGCTGTTTGTCCGTGGGAGAAGCTGCTCCCTGTGCGGCCACATCTCCTGCTGTCAGACTGTACAGCCAACACTGTTAACACTGAACATGTGTCATTCAACTATATCTATGTGCAACTCTGAAGACCATGTAGAACATCTCTGATATGATTCACTTAAGTCACTCTGCTGATATTTATCCTATTTATCCTGTCTAATGCTGCTGTACATAAACATAGTCATATTACTGTAAATAACATTATAATATACTGAGTCTATTTTTAAATTATTTTAAGCCATTATTTATTATCTTGTTTTATTGCATGTTACTATTTTCCTGCTGTTCTTGAACTGTGCGTTGAAACACTGGAATTTCCCCACTGTGGGACTAATAAAGGCAGATCTTCTCTTCTCTCCTCACGCTCTGCTGGCACAGGAGGCGGCCGCATACGCCCGGCCTCCCTGCAGTGAGAGCGCTGTGGAGATGCCCGGTTAACGAGTGCGTAAAAGTCCCATGTTTAAGTGCGCGAGGAGCGGCTCTGATGGAGCGCA
>KN515316.1:8423-28091 GCA_000787155.1 Scartelaos histophorus
GCCGAAATCTGTCAGCTTCAGGTTATCTGAGAACAAGCATATTATAGTTGGCACATGTTAGCATTTGACTGTATGGACATGGTAGTGACTCACCCTTGTCATCAAGCAGAATATTTTCTGGTTTGATATCTCTGTGAGTTATGCCAATGCTGTGGAGGTACTCCTGCAAAAGTAAATAAAAACATTAATAGCAGAAAAAATAATGGTCAGAATAAGAATTTAAAAGTAAATGTTTTCTCACCACAGCTCCTACAAGCTGTTTGAAAAAGCGATGGGCATCTTTTTCTGGCATTCCAACATCAGGCTCTATTTTAAACAGTAAATTAAGAAGTTTAACTATTTGTTTGACTGAAAAAGTTTTGTTAAGTGACATCTTAAATATACCAAATACAAACAGACCAATTCACTCAAATACATTTTAAAGGTCGGGCTGAGCTATGTGGCTAAAAAATAAAATGTCAATTTTTTGTTTTGTTTTTTGCTCATGTTGGACTATTACAATTTTAATCAGAGCAGGGACTGCTCATCTTTCAAAAAGGAGAAGCTCTTTACATTTTCATTCTAATCATATCCTATTATTTAAGGAATTGTTTTCAATTACATTTGTAGATATTAAAATTATTAAAATTAGATTAACCTTTTAATCAATTGTTTAATTTAACAATAACCCTGTTTTACAAGTAAGAAAATGTTGCTATTTAATAATAATTTTCCTCATTATTAAGAAAATTAATTCATTTTATTAATTGCCCAGCCGAATTTTAAGACAATGTTTTTAAGTGTGGCTCTTTAATGTAACTAAAAAAAAAAAGCAAAGCATCCTACCGATACGGTCAAAAAGCTCTCCGCCAGAGCAGTACTCCAGGAACAGGTATGTGATGGGCCCTTCATGCCGTTGGCCATAGAACCGCACAATGTTTTGGTGGTTGAGAGACTTGAAAAACAGAATACAAAACATTAAGTTTAAACAAATCAGTGAATGTATTCCAAAAAAGCATGTCTAACAGATAGTAATAGTGAATAAAAGTGTGGAACTTACCTTATGGACACAGATCTCTTTCTTGACATTTTCAGCACACTCTTTGGACTGACTAGTATCGATCACTTTCACTGCAACAGCCTCCTCCGTCTGTCTATTCACCAGTAATCTGACTCTAAAGACAAAAACACAAATTAATAGATGCACAAACATAACACAGAAAATGTATAGAATCATTACAGTGGCATTACAAGACAGTGCCACTGGAGTTCACGTTGCTTAAGTACATTAAATAAAATAACCTACTCTCCATAAGCTCCTTCTCCAAGAGTCTGAACAACGTCCCAGTCTTGCACAAAAGGCACGGCCATGCTGCAGATGAGAAAAAAACACTTACTATTGTACTGCAAAGTTCAGCTAAAATTCAGCTATTTCAAGTCGTTCCCACTGGTGAAGTAACCAAATGCGTTTATCTACTACGTGTACAAACCTGAGCACTTAGATGCCAGCAGTGTTTCCTCAACGAAAATCACTCTTTTTATTTAACTTAACAAGCCGTAATGTCCCTGTGCTGGAAATTTGGCGCGGCGTTGTCAAAATGTATTGTCAACTTCCGTCTCATTTTTCCTGTTTCCTGTTGAACGTCGCTCTTTAGCGCCACCAGGTGGAGCTTTGTATTAGCGCTGGTTTTCATGTTATCGACACCTTCCTAAAATAATCGCATAAGTAGTTTTTTCAGGTTTTTCAGGAAACACAAAAAACTCCTCCCCAAATTGAAATTATGGCATAAATTATGGCAAAGTAAACTTAGGCAAAAAGTGACTTAGGCGATTATTTTAGGAAGGTGACGTTATGCTGGGCGGATAGTGCAAGACCAGAATGTTTCTCAACAATCAACGCCAACTTCACGTTAACTATTAATTAACCACAAAACACACATAATTAACTTTATAATTTAATATGGACTAAATATACGAACTGTGTAAAGGCCTTACAAAACAAAGCAAGGAGTTCAAGTAGGATAACTGTCTCTCTTTTGGTTGCCTTGCCCCTGTCCCTTGAGGTACTTATATATAGAATGTCCCACTTTTTCTTTGCTCCCATATACATTGTATAAACAGTGAGATTTATATGTAAAATAACGCAAAGAAATCAAATGGCATTCACGGTGGTGTTATTCTGTCTTAAAATTCCCTATAATCTGTCCTTTCATTGACACTAGTGGACACTAGATTAAAAATGTCCACTATTACTGCAATGTCAAGTGGTCATCCCCCAGTGTAAATGTCTTTAATAAACACATTACATCTCTCTTGCATGTGTGTGTTTTTATCATAGATTGTATATTTTTTATGTTACACAGCGGCAACTAATTTTTAATTTAATTTCGGTTTAAACTGGCCTTTAATCCCACCTAACCATTTATGTGTGTATGTGTGTTTGTTGTGAAGGGATTTAGGCATCTTGAAAAGCGCTATATAAATGGAAAATATTATTACTATTACATGATTCTACATTCTTCTATTAAATTAAGGTGATAATAGCTTATACTTATTAAAAATTTGAAACCAGTCAGATGACTTGTGGCTTTTATAATATTGTATTCTTCAAAAACTGGTACAAAATCTGCCATGTCATGTAAAAATACAGCATTCATCAAAGAATTAGCATTCCCCTGGGCATTATTATGTCATCGGCTACTTCAGTATCAAATCTTTAAGTCAATTATGAACATTTAACTGCACAGCTTCACAGCATATTGAATCGAGACTGTTCATAAATCAAGATCGAGAGTCATTTGCTAAGCTGTGGATGTGTGAATGTTACAAATAGCCAAAGAGGTCATGAAGTGCTTATAGACATGTTTGATATTTTCAGCCAATCCGCTTCATAAATGATGGGATGATTGGTTTCCTGCAGTGGTTTGAAAGTGAGCCATCAACACATTTTATGCAAAAGGATATCAATAAATGACTCAATCAATTGTCTGAAAGTAAATGGAGAAATGTATTCACTGGAACACCCACATCAGTACGCTGAGATGGTTTTATCAATGACCAGATCAGTATGTCAATAGCAAAGGCCAAATTGTGTTACGGGCTTTTGGGAAATGATGAAGCAATAGTTTGTTTTTTATTTTAGTTGCATAATCATGTATTTTATTATCTGTTTTGAGAGTTCAGATTGCGGGAAATGGCATCATTGCTGAATTGCCATTGGGTTTTTGGGGGTTACAAAATATCACATTAAAAATTAAGCAGTTTATTATTGTGAACAGTTATATAAAACATCAGTGAGCTAAATTTAAAAAAAAGTTTCAGGTTTAGGAGAATCCCTTGTGCTCTGATTTCTGTAGTGATTTTTTTTTTTTTTTTTTTTGTTTTGATCCAGTTAATGAGTAACAGTGTGACCTAAAATTCTCATCACTTTCAGTATTGGAGCTTATTTAGCAGTGCATGGAAAGCAATGCTAAAATCTGAACGATTGTTTCAAATAGATATACTCAGAATGGCATTTACTGTTCTCTGGGGTTGGTTTGCACTTTTTTGTTTCTTCAATCAAGGTAAGTAAGTTTAACACATTTTGTGATTTAAATTTATTTTAGTGCATTTTTAAGCAGATTGTATTTCATTTCTGTTATTAATCAAACATCATCCAAATCTGAATAGGATGGGATATAGGTGTTCATATTTCTGTTTGTACATTTACTATGTTTTAGGAGATCTAGTTTGGTGTCTTTGCACAGACGAGAAGTTAGAAATTGAAGGAGGTACTTACACGTTGTCTGACGAGTTTGCAGAAGGCAGCTTACTCAAATATCAATGCGATCAAGAAGGATACTATCCATATCCTGATTTGGTGCGCTTTTGTAACCACAATGGCGTATGGGAACCTGCTCCCAAAAGATCAAAATGTAGACGTGAGTAACATGATGACTCTGGTCTTATTTAAATAATACAGTACATTATAATACATATTTTATTGGTTTGACAGAGGTGCAATGCCCAGATCCAACTGTTGTGGAAAATGCCAATGTCTGGCCCAATGAAGAACGATACTTTTACCAAAATGAGATCAGATACGAATGTTACGAGGGCTTTAAACTTTATGGCCCCTCACATCGCACTTGTTTGGAGACTGGGAAATGGAGTGGTCCACATCCTGTGTGCCGTCGTGACTGTATGTAGATTCTTTATTCAGAGTCCTTTAATGCTTCTATATTCTGTGAGCTGTACCTCTAAATGTGATTTCAGCTGGAGACCATTGCCCTGACCCTGGAATCCCCCCGGGTGGGTCTAAGACTGGCACCCTGTTTGATATAGGAGAGAAAGTGACTTACACATGTAATGACAACAGCATGATCTTGATTGGCTCAGAGGAAAGAGTCTGCCAGGAAGATGGTCTCTGGAGCGGCAAAGAGCCAACATGCTACTGTAAGAACTTCACAGTCAAGCTGAGGTTGTCAAGGAAATCAATACCCAGATACTGGTCAATATTAAAAATTATTATTGTAGTAGATAATCTGAGGTACTGAAAAAATCGCATGGACATGGTTATGATCTACATCCACTTACATTGTCAGAAAAGAGGTATTGATATTGTAGGACTGCAGACAAAAAACTCCTCAAGAGCAGTACTTTTAGTTGTTGTTGTTAGTTTTAGTTTTTGCTAATAAACTATTATCTCTATTATAATTGTTATCATTCAGCTTAACCTCTAAAGTAGAATTTTCTTCTTGCAGACCAATACACGTATGACACCCCTCTCGAGGTTTCACATGAATTTGGTGGTGGAATCAAAAACACTTTTGCATCTTTGCAGGCAGAAATAAGTAAGTATTGACAGAGAGTATTATTGCCTTGAATTTACTAACTGTTGTTATGTTTTACCCAATTTTGTTTTGATTTCATCTTCAGATGTTACACAGGAAGGGAGAACAATCAAGTTAACCAAGAATGGGATACTCAACATCTACATTGCATTGGACATCTCTTCAAGCATCAGTGCAGAACACATCGAAAACTCCAGAAAAGCTGTATTAGCGCTTATTAGAACGGTACCAGTAATACACATTAAACAAAGAACACAAACACATTTTATGGTTTATCCAAATAAGACACCACATCCTTTCTGTATTACTTTGTTGGTCATGTGCCTGGTTTGTGTCAGTAATAAGTCATGTCTTCATGCTGGATACGTTGATGTTTCCTATTTCTTCAGCATTTTTTTGTGGGGACTTTTAGCGAATGTTTGGCCCAGTTTTATAAATAAAATGTTGATGCAGCGATAAATAGGTTGATTTGTGAGAACAGAACTGTAATCTGTAAATGAATTAGACTGGGCAGGTAATCAATACCATAGTTTGTTCAAATGTGACTGGCACACCATGATGTCCTAGTTAATTTTGTTGTTAAATAATTATTGCCAAGTGAGATTAGTATGGTAGCACTGCATTATAATGGAAACCACTTAGGCTGCATATATTAGTTGTGCTTGGCTGCTATCCACGGCCTCTTTTCAATGCCAGTGTTTCTTGGCAAACATATTGATTATCCCGCACAAAAGCACTTTGAGTGAGTCAAAATAATGTAATGTGCATTAACAAAATATTTTGCACTTATCTTTTTTCCTTCACAGATTGCGTCCTTTTCAGTGACTCCTAATTATGACATCACCTTCTTTTCCTCAAAACCCATTGAAATTGTAAATATCTTATCCTTTTTTGATAACAATAGAAGGTCCTTGGCAGATATGGTACAACAGTTGCAAACATTTCAGATTCAAAGTAAGTCATGTAGATTACATGTTCTTTCTTTTTATGTTTCATTAGTGATTAACTGTGTGTGTTCTAAAAGGAAGCAAACAAGCTGGAACCAATCTCAATGCCGTCTTTGAAAAGATTCGGGAGAAAATGGCCGTAATTAAACAACGACAAGCTAACTTTAAAGAGCATCAGCATGTCATCATTGTGTTTACAGATGGTAATGCAAATGCATTTTCTCTTATATGTTTACCTGTGCTCCAAATACTGTCTGTGCTTTATTGTACAATTAACAGGTGGATATAACATGGGAGGCAAACCCATTGGAACTGTGGAAGGCATTAAGTCTGACATTTTAATGGGCCAACCAAAGGAAAGAGCAGAACATCTTGGTAAGCATTAAATGTTAGTTATATTAATTGTAATAATAATGGGCACATATGTGCATCTGTATTATTTGTTTCAGATATTTATATTTTTGGCATTGGAGCCCAAATTTATGATGCAAACCTGAAAAGACTCACAGTTGGCCCAGAAGGACAGAGACATTACTTCAGATTAAAGAATGAGGAAGAGCTGCATGAAATCTTTGATGAGATTATAAGTGAGAATATATCTATATATCTAATATAACATCTCTGAGTATAATTTATTAAATATTTTGTAACTGTCAGATGTCAAGATTAATACAAGAGCAGACACAAGCTTAGACAAGATTATTTGTAGAGCACAATTATGAAATGTTCTCCATAATGGTTTTATTTTGAATGTTGCAGATGAAGAAGAAATAAAAGGCTTGTGCGGTCTCCATAGAGACCACGGTGATATGTATAACCTCCAGACAAAAAGGAAGAAGTATCCCTGGGTCATGTTTGTTTCTATTATGGTGAATTAATTTGTTTTTACTTTACTATTCTATACTATCTACTTTACTATTACCTATTATTCATATGATTATTATTACAAATGTTTACATTACATTATGCAACATTTCATTTCATTTTAGACCAATCAGAAGACATCATATTGCCTGGGCTCCTTGGTTTCTCCTCGTTTTGTATTGACCGCAGCTCATTGTTTCACAGTTGATGATTTAATAGATAAAATCAAAGTGGAAGTATCAGATGGCTATCAGCTAGGTATATATAAGTAATATGTACAATAAGTCTGTGTAATCAGTTGGCGTGAAATGCCTTGATTCTTGCAGATGTTGCAAGAATCCACACGCATCCAAACTACAATATATCAGCCAAAAAGCATCGGGACATAGAGGAGTTTTATGATTATGATGTGGCTCTCATTGAACTCAAAAAAGATGTTCCCATCTCTGTGTCACTGAGGTTAGCCATCATTTGTTTTTTAATTGTGAAGAATGACCTGAATCGTTAATATTATTTAACAAGGAGTCAAATGGTCTTGAAATAACAGATCTTAATAAATTGTGACTTCTATTTTCAGACCAATTTGCCTGCCGTGCACTGAGGAAACAAATGGTGCTTTGAGACAAACTTTAACTTGTGAACAGCAAGGCAAGTGTCATCATACAAGAATTAAATATTTATATAGGCCTACTTAATCCTTATTTCCTTGCAATGTTCAGTTTATGTTCACTTTAATATTCACTGTTTTATATATACATGTTACTTTTTCTCGTTAAATATAGAACAGTTGCTGATAACAAACAATGAAAGAATTAACTTTTTAACTAAGAAAAATCTGGGGGAAAAATATGCCCACATAAAGCTTGGTGGTAATGTACGTATGTTTTTTGTTTTTTTTTAATTACTTTTTAAATTACAGCTTTAGTACTGTTGTCACTTAAATGAAGTGTAACTTATCTCTGTAGAGACAACCTTGCATAATTAAAGCACTCTTGGCACCCGGGATCAAAACCACAGACGTGAATGAGGTTGTGACTGAAAACTTTTTGTGCAGCGGAGGGGAATTTCCAGCAATAGACAAAATAGCATGCAGAGGTAAATCAATGCAAAGAAAATAATAATAATAAAGTACACAATTAACGTATTTTGACAATGTAATACATATTTATTTTAGGTGACTCCGGAGGCGCAGTGTTTAAAAATCACCTAAATCGGACAATACAAGTGAGTATTTCTTTTAACACAAAGTAAACCAAATAGAACAATTATTATGACTAGTAACCACATATTTTGTTTAGGTCGCCTTGGTTAGTTGGGGAAACAAGGTCATGGAGAAATGCAAACAGGATGGAATGGTGAATTCAGACAAAGATTCAAGAGATTTTCATTTTAACCTATTCAAAGTTGTACCTTTTCTGAAATCCATTCTTGGCAAAACGGACCAGAGTTATGCTCCACTTGTATTTGTGGACTAACAAGTATTTTCACAAATGACTCAAAATGAAGTTATATTTGTTCATTTTAAAATTAACAAGCACATTGATTTTCTTCTCTGTAGAAGAGCATTTATGTTAATGTATGTGTTGATGCTGAAATGTCTCAATGTAAACATGTTTAAACAAGTTTTGGAAGAAAATGTTGTCATTTTTTAAGACGTTGTGAGGCCATATATACAAAATTATACAGTGTGTACTAAAATGCAAGATTTTGATGTAACATAATCGCATGTAATTCCAAGAGGTAAAATCACTGTTTAAAAGCACTAGGCCTTTTTATTTTTCAGGGCCCTCACCTAAGCTGTGGGGTGCACTATATACAGTATATATATACTATATACTATAACCATATTGTGTTCAATGTTTATTTAAAAACCTAGATTTTTCTTTCCTGATTAGTAGGGGTACAAGGGTACACAAAAACACGGTTTGGTACATACCTCAGTTTTGAGGTCACGGTTCGGTTCATTTTCAGTACAGTTTGGGAGCAAAATGCAAAACCCTTTGCTTGTTGTTTATTTGTGTTTTTATTAAACCAACAATTTATTTTAACATTATTTAAATGGGAAAATCAAATAGATGGATGCAAAGTACTGCTTGGTAAAACTAATAAGTTGTAATTATATATAATTAAAATTGTTTAGACCTGGTTTAGACCTGGTCTAGGCCTGGGTTAGACCTGGTTCAGACCTGGTTCAGACTTAGTTCCGACCTGGTTTAGACTTAGCACCCGGGGATAGCGCATCTGATCCCTCGGTTCAAGACGCACCGCGCAGCCTCCTCCACTTCACCGCTTTGTCCCGGTGAGGTGCTCAGCCCTGCACCAAACTGAAGTATTGTGATTATGTCTTTCTATTTTTATTATGAGTAATTTGTTTATTATGTATTCTAATTTAGTCATTCAGAGGCCTTGACACAATTCATAAGCCCCGCCCCATATGGAGTTCAGAATGGCCTGGGGTTCAGTGGAAGTTAATAAGTGATCAAGTGGGCTGACTTTGTTGGTTTTAACATTTACCATCACAGTTCATCCTGAGACAGAAGGATATCAGCAGTAAAAGATCAGAATGCATTTTTTTATTCTTAACAAGACTTGGTTTGTGGTGGTTTTATGCATTCTTATAAAAGGTAAGTTTCTATACTTATTACGGACAGTCAGGTGTATCACGTTTATTACAAAATATTGATAATGGAAAAGTTGTCACCAAAGTGTAGTAATGAACCCGAAAATCTATTATCTTCACTAATCGCTAGAAAACTGTCACCACTTCTTTTGAAACTCTATTAGGGTATTTGTTTGGTGTGCAGTGACCAGTCAGTGCGGTGCTCAAAGTAGTCTGTATTTCAGAGAGGTGAATACCAAAGTTGGGCAGATGGTCCTTATATTAATAGAGCCCATTGTTTGTTACAACATCTGTACTGTGCTTAGGAGATGTAGTTTGGTGCAACTGCTCAATGGAGGGGATGACGATTCAAGGTGCTAATTTCAGTTTGACAAATGGACTAAATGAGGGCAGCATTCTCCAATACCAGTGTCCCAAGGGATACTACGCCTATCCTGAACTCGCCTATAGATGTCAACTAAACCACCGCTGGACTCCTGAACCAGAACCAAAACCACGATGCAGAAGTGAGTAAAAATAAAGTTGTATGGCGAGCCATTCACTCATATCTGTGAAGTACAATCTGTATACATTTCAAGCACTTTGTTAACCACATTTTGTTACATCTCTTAAACACAATAATAGTGGATTATCTCGCTTTGTTTTTCCAAGGGGTTGAATGTCCAGATCCAACGGTTCTCCAAAATGGACATACTTTGCCTATAAATGAAAAAAAGAAGTATTATTTTCAAAGCAAAATTACTTATCACTGCTACTCTGGATACACTTTACATGGCCCTCTCCGGCGCACGTGTTTGGAAAATGGGAAGTGGAGTGGGCCAAATCCAGTTTGTCGACAAGACAGTAAGTGTCATTGTCACTGTTTCCCTTTACACTATTCTTAATGTAAACCCTCCACAACATTTTGTAGCTGGAGATTGTCCCGACCCTGGAGTCCCACCTGGTGGTATGAGGTCCGGAAACAGCTTTGAAATTGGAGATAAAGTGATTTTCAGATGCAGAAGCCACATGATTTTGATTGGCTCAGAGGAAAGGGAATGTCAGATCGACGGCCAGTGGAGCGGAACAGAGGCAGCCTGCTACTGTAAGATCTGTACTGCATCAGTCACTACTAAAAGTCACATGTTTCTCAATAGATAACTTGCTTCATGCCATTATTAAATTGTAAAAATATATAATTTTTTTTTTTGGCAGACAAATATACATATGATTCACCGTGGGAGGTTACTGAAGCATTTGGTAGTGGAATAAAAAACTCTCTTACCTCAAATTTAGTTAGTAAGTATTAGTATCATTATTTAAATTTCAAAGCTGCCATTACACAAGTATCACGTCTCACCGTGATTTGGTTTCCTCAGATGAAACACAAAAGGGGTTGTCGATCACATTAACACGAGAAGGGACACTCAACATTTTCATTGCATTGGATGTGTCTGAGAGCATCAATGAGACACATTTCGAAAATGCCAAAGACGCGATAAAAACACTTATTAAAAAGGTAAACCAAAAACTATGTTCAGTGCCATTTGACCACAAGAAGCACTCAATAACAGCACATATTTTGTATAAATACAAAGAAACAAATATAACAACATGAAGAAGGTGCTTGTGGTATAGTGTTATAACATGTATCTGCTGATGTGGTATAACTATGCAATTCTAATGTGATGTTTTTATCCATAGATCGAAGTCTTCTCTGTGTATCCAAACTATGAAGTTATTTTCTTCTCCTCCAAGATCCACACAGCCATTAACATTCTTGATTTCTATGGGACTAACAAACCACAAATACACACATTACTGAAGAGGTTTGAAATGTATAAGCTAGAAGGTAAGTTGGAAGAAATACATATATAATATATACA
This sequence comes from Scartelaos histophorus, assembly GCA_000787155.1. Taxonomy (NCBI): domain Eukaryota; kingdom Metazoa; phylum Chordata; class Actinopteri; order Gobiiformes; family Gobiidae; genus Scartelaos; species Scartelaos histophorus. The sequence continues at coordinate 19,531 of KN515316.1, forward strand.
CAGTTTCCTACGATGATGAGAAATTGGAACTGATGTATGGTGGATTGTTTTAAAGAAACTGACAAGGTTGGAACCAACCTCAATGCAGTTTTTGGAACAATATTGGAAAAAATGGCTATTATCAAGAGATATGCCCCAGACTTTAGTGAACATAAGCATGTGATCATTTTGTTCACAGATGGTAATGTATTTTAATAATATTATATAATTGTTATAATAAGAAATATCATTGTGAAGTGATTTATGACTTGATTGCAGGTGGTTATAATACCGGAGGTGCTCCATCGGTTGAAAAAATTAAGTCAATGGTTTATATGGACCAACCAGAGAAAAGACAGGAACACCTTGGTAGGTACATTTAAAACTTGTAGTGTAAGTAACTAAGTCAAGTTTGTTTATTTAGCTCCTTTCAAAGAAGAAAACTCAAACGGCACTTAACAGTCATAAAGCACAACCAGCCTAATGAGTCATTTTCAGGCTTAGCTTACATTTAAAAGCATGGTCCACAAAAATATTGATTAAACTCCCTTAAATAACCAGGATATGCTCATGAGACTCTGAAATGAATTCAGTGTTCAATAGGAGCCCAATGTACTGTACATTTGCAAAAAGCAGGTAGCGTAAAGTACAGTAGGAGCTGCTGTCTGGATTGACCTGCTGCAGGGGGCCCTTGAAAGAATCAGCCAGATGTCTTGAGTGATGATATTTATTAACACTCCACAGTAATGGCAGAAGTGTGGTTCTACAGAAAACAAAGGGATAAAAATGCATATTATATAAACCATATGTCAAACTGTACAATTATACAGTAATAATGCATATGGACAACAGATGATAGATAATCTTCGGGGGAGTGTGGAAGCTCTTTTCTGGGGAGCCACAACTGTAGAGCTTCACCTTCTCGATTTTTACCCTTACATTACTTGCATTGTGGCGCAGATGGAGTGATTGCTGACCCTGGCAATTTCACTCCTACACTTGCTAGCCTTCATGAGTGCCTTCCTCTACATGGTGAGGAGAACTTGGCATAGCTCCCCCTTTGAACAGTTAAGCTAACCTGTTACTCACCGCCTTAGGGTAAAAGCTTCTAGGTTTGAGAAGAGATGAAAGACTAATGTGGAAATGTGCTGGGCTGAACTTATAGGAGGAGGAAGTCCCGCCTCCCCTGCGAAGCATACGCCAAGTCTTCTAGGCTGTCAGGGACTGGTGTAGTGTCAGTGTTATGAGGCTTCTGGGGGACCATCTCGGAGAGGTGTCCCATATATTAGATAAGGAAACAAATAAACCTTTTCACAACAGCCAGAAGTCCTGCCCAATAAGGTTGCAGAACACTGGTTAATGGTTTTGTATGGTAAAATATTTGAGGAAATGTCTCATGTACTCTGCACCACCTAAATCTGCCCTTCCCCATCACTACATCTTCAGCCAATAAGGTCGACAAAGGATATATGAAATAGAATTTTTATTTCAATTCTAGAGTCAATCTGAGTTAACAAGTTACTTATGAATGAGTTACTTATTCCTTATTTTTTATTCATTACCATAACATTAGTTTGCTCAGAAGAAGTTCTCTAATACTAGTCATTGTTAGTTTTAAGCTTTTGTCTTTCTTACCTTCATATTTGTGGATAAATTCTTCATACACAGCATATGTCCTTTGTCAAGGTTGTTGGATGAAGATTTGGTGATGGGGCAGATTTTACAAAGATGGGAGGGGAATGTGTGAGAGATTTCCACAGATATTTTGCCATAGAAAACCATTAACCGGAAGTTACGCACCTTTACGAAGCGGGACTTCAGTTGTTAAAAAGATCTTTGTTAAAAGAGAACTCAAGCCATGCTGCCACTCCATGCTGCTTTCAACACAGGCTTAGACACAGAGCAGCTCTGTATAGCCAACAATAAACATCAGAACACAGAGCACTCATCAGTTAAGCCAATAATGGCAGAAACACGGTAAAGGAAAGGCAGACAGAAAACTTGAACATCTACTTACATTATTCCTACAGCCACAGCAGCAAACAGTAAAAAATAATCCAGAACTGGATTCTAACAAAACACACAAACATAAGCACTATTCTCCGCAGTCTCTCCACTCCACTCTCTAACTCTCTGAACCGTGGATCTATTAAAATAACTCTGAACCTCGATACCTCAGCCATATGCTAATGCAGGATGGAGTCAGATTCCTCATAGGCTTCTGTGCTACTGTGCATAGTGTCAATTTTCCAGATCCTAAGAGACATGAGTGCATCATGTGAAAGCGCCCAAGGATGCAATATCTTTTTACCTCTGTTAACTCTGCTTTGCTGTATGTATATTTACAGTATACTGTATCTAATTGGAGATCTGATTTCAAAACTAATAATAATCATAATGATTTACTGAGGCCCTTCATGTTGTGTATAGAAAATAAAACATACAACTACTACTCCTACAGTCTAGCGCTGTAGAGAGGCTGTGACAAGCCTGTAAAGTGCATTACAATTGTAAGGCATTATTGTTATTATTATTATTATTACTCTATTTATGATTTAAGGTGCAGACATTATTGCAACAAATTGCTGACATTATAGAAAACATAATTTGGCATTTTTTAGAGGTTTAGACTAAGGTTTTTAAGGTTTAGACCGACTCTCCTTAGATTATGTCCAGATAAGTGAGGACCAGGTTTAGTCCTAATGCCGCCTTGATTTAATTTTGGTTTAGTTTTGGTTTAAAGCTAATATTAGTATCAAGTAAGATAAGATTGGTATTTTCCTCATTCATATTTGTTCAGACCTGCTTTAATAAGCTCAATTAAATTTTTCAATTTTAATAATTGACTATTTAGCAGTAAAATTGTAAACTGTTTAAATGCAGCTGAGAAATGACATTTTGCCTTCTCTTGATACAGACATTTATGTTTTTGGCATCGGTGCTCAGATTCATGACGACAATTTGAAACCTCTCACCGTTGGAACAGGCAAAACGCATTATTACAGACTCTTTGATGTGAAAGATTTACAGGAGACCTTTGATGAGATGATTGGTTAGTGCCTTATTTATTTGAATTTATTTATTTTTGGAGTAAGTTATAAATATGTTTTATGTTTTGAAATGACATACTTGACTCCAGACTTCATCAAAATAACAAGTAGAAAAACCCCATACCAAACAAACATTTTTATACATCACAAAAATAGTTTCCTCTTACTTCTTTACATTTGGAGTTAGTGCAATATTTTAGAAGAATATTTAAACTAAATTACCTATCTATGAATGATTATAAGATATTTCAGATTTGTTTACCTAATTAAAAGCCACTTTATGTAACTTTTCAGATAAAAATAGACTAAGTTATTTTTTAGTTTTAGTTTTCATTTGGTTGTTTATTGCATTGAAAAACACGCCTCCCTACAATGAGCGGGCTTACAGCTCAACAAACCTGACGTGTGTATTTCGTATATTTGTTTTTCCTTTGGCTATGATCCTTCCCAGTATGGCATAAAACTGGCTCGTCTTCATGAGAAATGTTCTGAAGTATATTTTTTCACCTGCATGATTTGTGATGCTTGTGATGCACCTCTAGAAAGTTACATTGTCATTACTGTTTTCTTGCCGCACACAGATGAGTCAGACGTAAGGGGCTTGTGTGGGCTTCACCAAGACTATGGCGATCTGGAGGACAAAGCAATAAGGAAAAAGTATCCCTGGGTCATTTATATCACAGTATTGGTAATTCTAAATATTCACATCTAATAATCAATTAGAATATTATCATTACTAATAGTTTTTGTCTTTGTAATTTAAGACTAATGGAAAATCATCACATTGCCTTGGCTCTCTGGTTTCTCCTCGTTTCATTTTAACTGCAGCCCATTGCTTCAAAAATGAAGACAGCAGCGTAACAGTGGAGGGGACAGGTGACCCTGTATTAGGTAATACAACGCAAATACAGCGAATAGTTTAGAAGTTCAGTCAAGTTCAACATAAAGTGAAATTCACATTGCTTACTTTGTACTGATGATTGTAGTCTATTGTAACTGACTTACTCTTTGTTGCAGAGGTTCACCAAATCCACATACACCCAAATTATAGCCTTAATGCTAAAATGGACCAAAATGTGATGGAGTTTTATGACTATGATGTGGCTCTCATCGAACTTGTGGCAGATGCTCCGATTACCATTTCACTGAGGTGTGAATTCTATATCTGGTTTTATAATTAATACTTTCTTTTTCCTTTAACTGGTGAAAACAAAAACATTGTTTTAGACCAATCTGCATTCCTTGCACAGTTGAGACTAATGCAGCATTAAGGCTGACTTTAACCTGCAAAGAGCAAGGTAAGCCCCCCCAGTTACCATGTTTTAGGTCGTTTTCACACTCACACTATTTAGGTCGATGTAAAAGGGCATTCGCACCCAATTTCCTGGGGTTGTGATGCTAACTGTAGGCTCTCCTTTGTCTGAGGCAACATGTTAACCCTATGTACTGTAGACTGCAGAGGAGAAACAGGGAGGAAGCAAAAGAAGGAAAAGAACAGGCTGGGCAATGGAGCTGGGCTGGGGATAAGCATGTAAACAAAAGGCTGAACTGTGACAATATTGTCTTTTGTCTTTTGTCTTTGCACAGGTTAAGGCTCTCTCATATAACAACTGTCTCAAATTATTTTTATTTTTATCATAAGTCTACTCATTTGAGGATAAAATTAGAGTGTGTTTTTTACACATCTTTGCTTCATAAAAATAAAATGGAATCAGCATCAGCAGCATGAATGCTGCAGCGGCCAAAGCGTGCACCACATATTCATGTGCTGTCATTCAGTTCATGTCAAAGATCCCCTGATGCACGCTTAACAGCCGGGCGTTTCATGCAATTTGACATGGCATTAAACTTTAATCTGTGCTTTAGAACACCCCCAGTGATATGTCAATGCAAAGTATCACTTGGCAGTGTGTTGTCATTTTTCAGTGGTTTTATCATGTTTGTGCAGAGAATTTTCTTCTAAGGAACCATGAAAAAGTAACTTTTTTGACAAAAGAACAAAGAATGTTTAAAGAAAAGGAGGCACGTGTGAAGCTAGGTGAACATGTAAGTATCGTTTTTATTCTTGTAATGAGGCTGTTGTTCACACATTCACCTACATTTTCCGGTTCCTAAGAGACATGAGTGCATCATGAAAGCGAAGACGAATCCTAAAATTCCCCAAAACATCACAGTGACAGAGATAGTGACAGAAAACTTTCTCTGCACTGGAGGTCGACATCCATATGTAGATAAAATAGCCTGCAAAGGTAAGCAATTTATTTATGCATCATTTTGTATCTTAAATATTTGGTTCTGATAATTATGTTGTAGGTGACTCTGGAGGTGCTGTGTTTAAGAATTATGAAAGTCGCACATTTCAGGTCAGTCTCTTTTACTGAAAATAGAGAATACAGAATGACGCTGATGATTACTTTGGATAGATTATGTAATGCCTTTCCTCTCACAGGTGGCACTGGTGAGTTGGGGAAGCAAAGTAATGAATGATTGCAAATTTAATAGAGTTGTTCCTTCTGATGAGGACTCCAGAGACTTTCACATTAATCTTTTTAAAGTTGTGCCTTTTCTCAAAACTGTTCTCGGGGGAGAAACATCACATTTCGCACCACTTTTATTTGTAGACTAGCCTACTTCTTACAATTAATAATTTCCCATTGTAATTGACTATTTGCATCTATAAGCTATTCCATTACAATGAAAAATAGACATCAAACAATGCATTAAATAGATAATAAAATTGCCATTGCTAAATTATGCCTAGCAATAAAATACTATATATTACACCAGACAACTCTGAAAATGTTTTACGCTGCTATTATAATAATTCTTGTTTAAAAATCCCATGCTTGTATTTTAATAGCCCACACAATATTTCTCAAGAAAACTTCATGTACATTTTCCAAAGTCTACTTACAAAATTACTACTGCCAAACTCCTTTATGGTTTGGAGCTCTGCTGATGGTGCAATTCTCTTGGGTCAGCCTCCCTGATCTGGTCTACGCAATGCAGGCTCTATATCTGGACACATGCCAACACAGACTATTCCAATTGCATTTGCTGGGCATTTTAGTCTTGTGTAATTAGGTTTTCTCCCTCTTTCAAGCCCTCAAATGGAAATGAACTGAGTTTGTCATTTATTGTCATTTTACATACCAGAAATGGTCGACAGAGAAGTTATAACACATGATGTTAACACTGTATGATCTGCTCTTGAGCACTGTCAGCCTTTAACTTAATGAAAATATAGATACAAAGCGTTTTTCCAAGTAATGGCTATTGGCTAAATGTCATATAGCAGAGTGAAGAGGTGGATTTTCAAGATGGGTGTTCCCTGATACCCCCAATCTGTGAGGGCAAGGTCCCATGGGTGCACTCCTCTGGCTACTCACTAACTAACTAATTGGGATGAATGGAGCCTGTGGATGGAGTAGACAGTCTGTATAAGAGGAGGGACTAATGGGAGAGGGTCTAATTGAATGAACCCTTTGCTATAGTGCGACGTCGTAAACAAAGAGGAAATTTAAAACGGGATTTATTTGTTATTAGATCGGGGTGGAAGACTGGGTTACCTCTTTGTCTTAACTGTTATTGTTAGGAGTGTTGGCCCCAGTTTCCCGACTGCATTTTCCAGCCCCCTGACTGAAACCACTTTGTTATAGGTAAACTGATTAGAGCAGCAGACAGTATACATAGGCTAATGAAGATACCCCGCCCACTACAGTCGCACACGCCCCTCTATTCACTGTTAGCACACACAGCATATTCCTGATGAAGCATCTCGCTGTTAAACTCAGCCTGATCTGTCTCTCCTCCAGCTTTAAATCAACCGTTAGGGCCATTTTAGAAATTACTACCATTAAGAAGTGCATACATCCTCTCTTTCTCTTCAGAAGTGCTTAGAAAAGCTGAGGCACAGGCCACAGCTGATTTGGCCGAGAGTACGACAATACAAGAAGCTGCCTCCATTTATAAGCAATATATTTCATACTGAATGATGTATGGCACCTGTGAGACTACAGCATGTTTAGATTTGAGATCATTACCACCGCTGTAATGTTTTACAGCTAAAAGAATGCAATGTTTTGGTGTTTGATAGCACAAGTAGTTAATGTATGTCCATGTTAAACGCAAACTGTGTAACTTTAATGGAGGGGGGTCTGCCACCTGAAGACATTATGGCTTTCTAAATATGTGGCATTAAACATATCTATCATGTATTTGGTGTTTTTACTGCAAAAAATGTATAAAACTAGTATTGCTATAAGCAATACCTCCTTAGATCAGACCTGTAACATGGCCTGGAGGTGTCACCTGCTTGACTCAATGGAGATCAGTTTAATGCCAGATCATTATTGGATCATTCCAAGGAAAACTATAACATCCATAAGCAGGTGGCCGACCCTACACCATATGTGACCATATAAGTTACACAGTGCACATGCTAAAATGGTGATGCGAATTTATCATGTCTGATATGAAATCAATGACACTAAATTACCTTGCAAAACATAAAAGATTTGTGTTGAATTCTGTTATTGCACAGTTGAAAACGCCTGGCAATAAATAATGACCATGCAGAGCATCACTGCTTTAAGCAATGAGTCATTTCATTCTCTGATGCTTTTGGACATTTGAGTGGTTGGTGATTGAACTTGTATGCTAACTACATCGAGCCATTAGAAGCAAATGCTCAATTTGGCAAGATCAATTTGGTCTGCTCTTTCTGGATTGAAAGCAGATAAAAAATATATGTGTGGGGCACCGGTTGGGTTACAGCAAGTCCACATGTTTTATATAGTCTATGATTATGTCCTGTGCTGCCTGCCTGACAACACAGAAAAAAGCACAAAGAACAAGCACAGCAAATTTTGTCAAAATGCTGCGAAATGAGCAGAAAAATGATTAATGTAAAGGTTTGAGTGGATTTGTGCTTTATTGTGATAAATCTCTTGGGGAAGACAAATGGACAGTATCTCATTTATTTGTGGTCCAACAACGTTCTGTGAATGTAAACTTATGATTTTCAGCAAATGTGTCACAGCTCATAGGCTGAATAATACTAGTTTGGCTTGATAGTCAGGTGGTCTTAATTTGTTACTTGAATTGGGGTATGAGGTATTTCTTGAGCATTATTGACACATGTGAGTTTATACAAGTATTATGTTTTGTTCTGTGGTTAAATACGAGCATGCTCCGACATGACATAGAAAACAATGATATGATGAATTTTGGTTAACATATTGACTATTGTGTTACTTGTCAGTCAATTGTAATCTTGATCCATCACTGTGGACCCATAGTCAATGAGCACACCTGAGGACTTCTCGTGAATGCATGTTTCATTTTGGATATATAAACATTAAAAAGGGCCATAGTTTATGAAGCATTTATGTGCTTTTAACTACTGCAATAATCTTTATTTATTCATCATTATAGGTTACAAATTGTACTTGATAATTCATGCATGTTTGAGTAACCATGAATTGTCCTAAATTTGAGACTTGAATGCTAAAAATAAATAAATAAATAAAT
>JACN01070653.1:0-17160 GCA_000787155.1 Scartelaos histophorus
TTCATTTTAAAAAGTCTTTTATGTTTTCAGCCTGTGGTATGTGTACAGCAGATTGAGCGCAGGGGAACTCAAGGCTGTTTCAGGTTATATATGGTCAAATATTTCTTTATAATCCCAATGGACTCAAAGCTATGAATCTACTGCACTTTTTCCTCAATATAATAAGACCCAAATATCAAAGCATAAATACACTACAGCTGCCTGACCTGACTTAAAGGTGCACTGTGTAACTTTTCTGAGGAAGGTCCCCCATGTTAAAGTCTCCATAGAGATGTTATTGCTAAAACAATAGTGAAGGAGCAAAGGAGGATGGGCATAAATTAGTGGATTTTAGATGTAGCTTGGCTTCACTCCCCCTTGAAATGAAATAAAAATGTATAGGTGTAACAAAATTGAGACAATTCTCTTTCAGGAATGGTGCAATAAAAATAGCCAAAGGCAGCCACACACTACACAACTTTTCAGTCTTAAATGATTTTTAAACATGCAACAAAAAAGCGCACACCACAGGCACTTATGTGACTTAAAATCTCCAATTGCAAAAACTGGAGCGGGATATGTCTGCAGATCACAGGCAATATAGTCCTCGCTAATTACTCTGTTACTTGCTCAGACCAAACAGTATTTTATTGTTTAAGGCAAAAGGTTACATTAAAGGTGCATTATGGAACTTTTCTCAAGCCAATCTCCATGAAGATGCTTTGTCAGCATTGTTCCACAGTACAGCTTTAAACTGTGGTACCATCATTACAAGTCAGATAAATGGAGAGGCGACCCCACTCACAGCAAGAAGATAATGTGTTTCAGGGTATTTTTGAGCAATAAAACTGTACATGATGAAAACATTGCATATGATAGATTAGTTGGATCGGAAACTATGAAATCATCAGAGTGATTCAAAAATAAATCAGGTAATGTTTTGAAACTTGTAAACCAGATAAAGCTGTTCTAGAGATTAGAAAATTGGCTTAGAAAGACAATATAACACCTCTCCTTTAATACCATCCAGATGTATTCAAACTGAAGTAAATGCACTTTATCACATTACTGCAGGTCAAAAGTATATTTCAGATGAGATATAAACTTTAATCTACACAAACCTTCCAGGAGCTTTTGGAGGACAACAGGCTTAAAATAATGTCTGTATTATATCTGTTTGACAATTGGGATAAACATAACATGACTTTGATGAAATTTCCACATCTTTCCTAATAACGATAAGTGGTTCAACATCATATTTTATATCATTTTATATTTTTAAAGGCTTAAAACGTATGACTGAAGGTTATTCAGTCCAGGCTATCCACCGCACTCCAAAACATTATTTTTAGATAAGGATTCCCTGTTACATTATAAATATTTAGGATGATTTAGGCCAAGGAGACACCAACATTTTAGCAGCTGGGAGCCACTCAATCATGAGATTAAGTAGCGGAGCAATACTATTTTTACATTTTAAGAGTAAATTATTGAAAGAAGTGGAAAAGGCAAGAAGAAAAAGGAAAGAAAGGAAAGGGGGTGCAATGTGTCAGCAACTGCTTAACATTCCTCCATACTGATATTAGTTAAAAAAAAAAGTAAAATTAATTATAAATAAATAAATAAATAAATAAATAAATAATAAACAAAATAATAATCGACTTAATCTTCTACCTGTGACGTAACAATCCTGGGAAAATTCAAACAAAGTGATTTCTCAGGCTTAAAGCAAAACTTCATAAATAGGATCAATGAAACAAATGTGAATGAAGCCAAATATAACTACAGGTAAGTTTTTGTGAGGGAATAATGTTATAAGATTAAAAGTTCAAATAAAACGGAGCATAAAATGGTGCTCACCCTGGTGGTAGAGGGTCTGCTCCTGCTGCATTTGCTCCTTGTTGTCTGGGTTTCGCTGCGTCAGTTGTGGTTGCGTTCCCCCCTCCGGTGCCTCCCCCTGATGCGTTTGCTTCTCCTGGCGCTGGAGACGAACTGGACGAAGTGGACGTGGTGTTGGTGGCGCCCCCTGCTGCTGTGGAGGTGGAGGGGTTTGCAGAGGAGGCAGAGGCAACAGCAGCAGCAGCAGGGGCCTGTGCGGAGGAGGAGGTGGAGGATGTGCTGTTTGTGGCGCCCCCTGGTTGTACAGTGTCTGAAGAGCAGTTCTCTGAGTCGCCTACAGGGGGAGCCTCACCAGTGTTTGGACAGGACGGCCCGGGAGCAGCGTCACAGGATTCACCATTCACTAAAAATAAGATAAAGGGACAGAAGGTGAATTGTTTTTTTGTATTAGTTAAAGTGAAAAAATACACAGTCAGATGGCTGTCCAAAAGCTTTTTTATTTTTAAATAATGTTTTGCCAAGAAAAGTCAGATTTTTCTTGTTTTGGACCACAGTATGCAAAATGGTTTCCAGCCCAGGTGCTCATAACCTCCTCCAACGAATGGGAGGTCCACTAAGAATATTTTTATGTAAATATCTAACAGTTTCTTGCTGTAGAGTGTGGTGATCTCACTAAGTGATTTCACTTTCGGACCTCCCATTCGTTGGAGGGATATATGAGCACCTGGGCTGGTAACCATTTTGTACACTCTGGTCCAAACCAAGAAAACTTTTGGACATAGGCCATCTGGGGCATGCTTTGCATTTGTTCACTTTTATATTGCTATTCCTTGTATTTGCACCTCTGCAAGAGGAAATGCAAGGAACACCAAGTAGTTCTGAGGCACCATACTTGTACTCCCACTTGACTATAAAAGTATATTGCACTGAAATAACAGTACTCAGAGTGCAATGAGCAAATCTAATCTCAAAGTGACAAAAGGTTTAGGTTGACAATATTACATGACTTGAGCATGACTTACACGGCTCGGTCAAATATGGTGTTTTAAAAATTGAGAAAAACAAAATCATAATTCAGGCTTTAAGGTCAAGGTTAAGGTACACTTTGTCCTCTGCATTTGCCCCAACTCTCAATGCCGCTGGGGCGTCTCCTCACATGCTAGGCATTGTTGGGACCTTATCTTGTGGATTTTCCCTATGGTGCATGTTTTGGGTTGATGAGGGAACCCGGAGTGCCCCCAAGGCACAAGGAGAAACATGCACGCCCAGAGATTGCACCCGGAGCCTTCTTGCTGTGAAGTGCTCGCCACGTTGTTTTGTCCTTCCAATTCTATTATCTTATTATAAATCAGATGCTATGTCCACATAGTAAGTATTTTACTCAAATACAACACAGACACTATCATAATTGAATCAGCTGTTTCAGAGAGTTCACCAATATTTGATCATATTACATCTTTAAATTGACCATTCTTATCTACATTGAAATCCACTTTATTTAAATAGCAAAAACATACAACAGTTCAATCCAACTACAGGTATTTTTACTTTTTGACAGTGCTTCACAATAGTTGACATTGATTTAAACTTCAGGTATTGTGTTTTTTACCCCTTTAGCTGCCCCCCAAACTCACCCGTCCTGCTGTCGTTGTCGCTGTCGGAGGGCTGGTGCGTGGGGGTGCTTTTGTGGGAGGAGTCTCCGTTTAGGGCGTGTGCCAGAGCTGGACTGCACGAACTGGAGGGGGCGCCACTGTCCACACTATTGGAGGTGGAGACAGAGCCAGACCTGACCCCCAACTCTGTGCCATTCATTACACTGCAGAAAGAGGAGACAGTAAAACACCATTTAATACTGATGGATCTCAATTTTCAATTTGAAAGTATTTATTTTTTTACAAATAAAACAAATAAAAATGATTTCACGAATATAAACAAGACAGACTTTTAATTAATGACAAAATAGGTAATATTTCTCCCTTAAAGTCTGAACTCTGCTCCAAATCACATGCTGACAGAGGATTTTTATTTTTTTTTTTTACATTTAATATGTCACTTGTTATTTAAAATCATGCAAAAAATACAGAAAAAAAAACATCACCCATGTCTCAGCCCCTCTACAGATGTAAAACCAGCTGCCCCTCCCTCACAGAGGATTGGCTGTAGACCTCTCCATTAAAAACCCCAACCATTTCAATGATGATTAGACATGATCAAATCTTGATCTCCATTAAAATACTACTAATAACCCAGCACAAAAAGATGAGCATGTATTCAAGTGGGGTTCAGAAAGATATCATATATTTATTTCTTCAAATTATAAATAAAATATTTAAAAAAATACATTCCAGGCTGCTTAAAATTAATTTCACTAATTATGGATTGTGGACCTGTCAATAATGCAAAAATATTTATTTTGTCTTCTTATTAACCTTAATAACTTATTTTTACAGTAGAATACAGTAGAAGATGTATTGCAACCTAATACAACCTGTTTTGTAACAACCTTAATAGTTCTTGGACCCAGTTCAGTTCTGCCTTGGGCCACGGCCAGTTTTGGTTTTGACCAGATTGGACCTTGGTTCAGTCTGGAGATCAAATATATTATTATTATTAGTATTATTAAGACATTCTGTTTTAATCCAGCACAAGCCAGATTAGATAATAACAGTACATCTTCTAATATTAAAATATAAAGGTTAATACTACAGACAGATTATTGCAGATGATGTTCTCAACGTTCCCTGGGTGTGGTGATAACAGATGATAACAGGCACTTCTCTGTCTAGAGACTTATATGTTTAACATCAGATCATAATGAACTGGTTTAATTGAAACTACAACAGGTGAGCTGGTTTGGGGCATTAGCCAGTTTTTAGCCAGTTAGTCACTCTCACCCCATATAATGTTGCTGCAAAGTAGAACGTAGTGTAGTATTCTTGCACGAAATCTTTTGTGAAATACACTTCTCAAAGCCCACTTATGTCCCGTGTAATTTAAGGCTGAGTAAATCTGTCCTGGTTTGCCCGTCTGGTCTGGAGTCACATAAAAGACTTTTGACATTGGGACCATTGTCTGAGGACGAGTGACGAAGAGGGCGAAGAGGACGTGTGACGCAGATCAAAGAATCCTCTGAGACTCAAAGAGTAAAAACAGGAAAGATGAGCCATAGTCAAAGAGTTTCAGTGCAGACTTGGCACAAAGTAAAGAAAACTGCCATTTTAATATTAATTAATATTAATATTATATTTAATACCTTACTGAAATGTAGATAGAGCTCAGGTTTGTGAAGTCACATAACATGAATTTTCAGTTAGCCCAATGTTAACCTGATTATCTATAACACTGTTATAGATAATTGCTTTTATTGAATGTTTTGCACTGCAAAGTGATGCCAAGGAGGTGGCGAACCCAACACCAGAAAAGTTGCCTATAAGAGTGCGCCTTTAATGACAAGGTTTTCTCTGATGCTCAGGGTTAACAGTTTGTCCACACTACAATAGTCTCAGAGGCTCATACCAGAGCTAAATGTATGAACATTTTTATTTCTATATTAACTACTGTAAAATATAAACACAATCTTTATGGCCAATGGAACAGAAAATAAGAAAAATACAGTTATTAATAAATGAAATATGTAATGATGTTTTTATTTGTCGGCATGCGTGGTGCAGTGTGTTCACAGACTGCATTGCAGAGACAGTGCAGCCTCAGTGCTCTTTAGACCTGAGGAAGTCTTTTCACAGACACTGGTTTACGCGATAGAGCAGAAGACACCTCTGCAGACAAAGAGGATGGGAGTGTGTAAAAAAGAGGAATAATGGATTTCAAATGCACAGTGGCTCTGGAGCAGAAGTTTTAAAAGGTTTGACCAGCTCTGGTCAGTGTATATTGACAATGTGTCTTTGGGCAAGACACTTTACCATTCGCTTCTCCATTGGTGATGTGTGAGTACAAATGAGTGCATTGGTGAGGTTGAATCCAGAGCTACAATTGTGTTTACCTACATGTGTCACGTTTCGACTATTTTACATTTTTAATAGTACCTGTTTGCAGCCCTTGAAGAGGATTCTCCGTTTTCGTGAATGGCGTCACCATTTTGTTGGAATTCTACAAAAGCAATATAAAACAACAAACATTACAAACATTAACAATTCAGAGCATTTAACACTCATGTTGGTATTATGTGCCGAGTTATGTTGTTGACTCCAAACCCTCTGACAGAGGAGGAGCCCTGAGCGTTTGCTCTATAATATATTAATAGTATTTGAGACTCACTGCCGTTGGCCGCGTTGCCATTGGTCAGAGGAGTCAGTTGGTTTTGCTCAGACAGGACCAGTCCGTCCAGGATCACGGTGAGCTCTCCGGTCTGAACCACAGCCCCTTTCTGCTCCACGCTCAGCTTCAGCACCTCCTTCACATTGTCCACTGGAAAAAACAAAGAAAAAATGTCCTTAAAGCTCAATATACTCAGACAAAGACAACAAAACACTACATAATATGAATACTGAATAAAACACAGTAGTTAAGTAGCCAGTCAACCACAGTTGATTCTTTGCCAGGTCCACGGCCTCTTCTCTAAAGAACTACTGCTCCTACTGCTCAACAGCTTCCTGCCAACAACAGTGAGGCTGTTAAATCACAGACTCGGGTTGGACTCTATATTACTTTTACGACATCCACTGTTGCACTGAATAGTGTTGGCTGTGTGAAACAATTTTGTTTTTATGGAACATGAAAATGACTAATAAACTCTACTCTAGTTAGTAATCAGTCATAAGTAATTTATCTCACTTTCTACAGCTTAAATGATTGGTTATAAAATGTATATACACGAGTATTGCAAAAAAAAAAAAAAAATGTACACATGATATACAGAAGTCAAATAAATATAATTTCAGCCCCAATTTTCAGCAGCTTTTACAGAAAGCCAAGTGTCAATCCATTAAGTTCTAATGTGGTGTAATGGCAGGTGGAATAACCAGCTGGAAACATGGCTCATCCAGTAACAAAACAAACACAAAGGCTTACATGAAAAATGTTAAAAATGATAAAGGACAAAGTTAGCATAAGCAAAGTATCAATAATGAGCTTCAAGTTAACAGCAATGATTAGTTATCCAGAAAACAAAACGATTCAATGCGAGGAGGGCACCAGACTACCAGACCAAGCTCCAAGATTTGAACAGGAAATAGGAGGGACTGGTGGTTGCTAGGCTTCCAAACATTGGAGGTACGTACATTTCCTGTCGTGTTGCTCGAGCGTGTGCATCAGGTCCAGGGAGGCTCTGCCCAGAAGAGCATCGGCCTTCAGAGTGTTGTGGCTCCAGACTTTAAAGTCCAGCTGAGAGTGTGGAGTTACATTCCTATAAAGACAAAGACAAAGAGACAAGGTTTAAAATTGATTTCCATATGGTTTCATTTAAAGGTGCACTGTGTAACTTTTTTGGGTGGCTCTGTTTCCAGGGATGCGTCATTTCTCTGCTTAGAATGTTCCACAGTATGACATTAAACAGCTCTATTTTACATTTATTAAATAACAGGTGGTTTTATAGCTCAAAAATACCTAAACACAGGCATTCTCTCTCCCTGTGAGCGGGGTCACCTCTCCATAGATCTGACCTGTAACTTGACCAGGTTTGGTCTCAATGAAGACAGGAAAGGTTTAATACCAAACTGTGAAACAGTCCAGACAGAGTAATAACACATAATCTGTGTTACAAGGTTGTTTCCTCATCACAAACATACTTGGAGTTGTGTTTTGTTTCATTCACACAAATCCTGAATATTTAGTTCTTCTCTCAGAATGAAAAAAACTCTGCTCCACCTTGTGATGACATGTGGTAATACAGGAATTGCTCCACTGTGTTTTTAAACTCCATACATTTTCTTTAAAATCATTTAAATGATTTCAGACCTGGAATTTCCTATTTCTACTGAACAAAATGTAAAAGGTAACTATTACTTAATGACATCATAAGGTGAAACAGAGCATTTTGATCTTTGGAGATGTAGAAAGACTAATGGTCAAGGGTTACTCAAAAATATGTAAATTAAACAAAAAAGGTAACAACATTATAACATGGCTAAAAGCTCATAAGAGTCAGTTTTGTGTAATATAGCAACTTTAAACCAACATTCCCCACATACTCAAAAATTCTCTTAAATCTGTTTGCAACTCTTGCATTTTTCAAATAAGTAAAAAAAAACAAAAGTCTAATCTTGCTGTTGTTACAAGGTCAAAATGCCCCAGTAACATCCAAGTACCCACAATTATAATGTTTTCTCACTGGACCAATGACAGCCCAGTGACGCACGCAGGGGCCAAAATCATCCATCTTGTTCATGTTAATTAGCAATTAGCCAATTAGCTTCAGTGTCTGGAGTTTATGCTAAGCTAATCAGAGATCCGTGGGCTAGAATGTCATGAGAAGAGAAGGAGAACCGTGTAAGTGAATATTTAGTGTATAAATAGACATCAGATGATCCACCTGAGGCGCTGGAGAAACAGAGGGGTTTGATTGCTTTTGTTGATTTCTGATGACAAATGATATAAAAGATAATAGCTGTATAATATAACGTGTATAACTTTCAATATCAGTAGTGATAGTTTCATGACTGGTGTTTAAATCACATAAGCCATGAACTTTATTTTTTTGTTCTGGGATGAATCATTTTTGTGGAGAAATATCAAAACAACAGGGAACATATGTGAAAATTGACTTTCATGTGCTTTTAATTCTCCATGAAATGAATACAAAATTTGCACTAATTGCTAATGTTAATAATATATTTAGATTACGGTTAGGTGGTTCAATCCAATCCACAGCATATTTCATAAAGAAAACAGTGCGGCAGAATACAAATAAAACATATCCAGCTGAAGTATACAATAAAGCTTTACTTAACTCCACTTGCAGAAACTTAAAACACTCCATGTGGGGGCTGTTCGGACATGGGGGGGCAGAGTGTTCCAGAGCATGGGGCCGGTTGCTAAAACAGCCCTGTTTTTTCATATTTTCTGATGTTTGGAGGCTAACGCTAACTCCCCCATTAAAAGGTCCTACATTATGCAAAATTGTTTCATTCACCCCTAATTCTAACCCTAACCCTAACATCTCCAAAGCTTTAAATGCTCTGGTCTTCTTCTGTTCGAGAGAAGAACTCAGCCTAAATATGCAGGATTTGTGCATTAAACATGTGTGTGTGAATGAAAAAAACACAACCCCAGGTCTGTTTGTGAGGCATAAACAACATTATATCATAGATCAGAAAGTAGTGTAATATGGACCCTATAAAAATGCATTTGTGCTAATGTATGGAAGGCTGTGAGGTAATGGAAAGGAGGTGTTATGAGAAGAGGCTGCTTTATATAAACAGGCTAGAGTGTACGGACAAACAGCATAAGAAGAGTTTATAATCTTCAGTACACTTTAGTCACTGTGAGTCTTACAGGGTGAGCCTCTCGTCCCACTTGGGGTTGGAGGAGCTGTGGGACTTGGCGGTTCGTCGAGACTCTCCATCAGCTGAGACCTCCACGTAGACGGACGCCCCGAACAGACTCTTCTTCCTCTTGATTTTGGCACAGGAAACTGGAAACCATAAAAACACATACATAAGACACATATATAACGTTAAAGATTCCAGAGGCTCTGTGGGCAGACGTTAGACAGTCGATTCACAACATTAAGATCTTTCATCTCTTTGGGGAGGAGACAAGTTTTAAGTGATTGAGTGGAAATTTGTATACTTTTACCCATATTCTCTGAGCACATATAATATACTAAAGAATGTTCCCTTTAAATCATTATTAAATATGATAGAAAAGAGATGTAACAATATTTACTGCAGTATTTTGGAGAGGCTTAGAGAATTGCACATAGAATTGGTTACTTTTTGCTTTTAAAATACCATAAGACAAGACTTTGGTGCACATAATTACAGGATAACTCCATGTATTAAGATAAAAACAGATATTTCTGCACTGAAATGGGTCTATGTAGTTCCCCATGTTTATTTGATGTTTCTGCAGTAAAACAATGCAAAGGGGTTTACAATGTGATATATTGGGACTGACAATATTTTTATGAAACATTTGTAGAATCGCAATTTTTCAGTTATTACATGTATTTTGGTTATTGTTATGTTCAGTGTAGTTTCCCTTGATTATTCCCTTGGTCTTTGAATGCATCTCCTCGTATATAATGTTTGATATATATTCCCCTGGTTCCCCCTGTTGAACGCCTCACCGGTGGCATGGAGCTGTGATGTTCCTCGGAGGCTGTGGCTGGACTCTGCTCTCGACGACGCAGTTGCCATGACATCCACCAGGGAAACCCTGAAACACAACAGTCAACATTAAGACAACTTTAAAGGAGTACTGTGTAACTTTTCCAGTGGTGTTCTTCCACGTTTGTCTCTACAGAGATGGCAAAAGAGAAATTTAATTTGTCAACTGGACAAATGTTTATTTTGTTCGAATACATCTAGCAGCTCATCCAAGTGGTTTCTTCAGTTCTGGTCAGATTCTGATGGACACTGCCTTATATCTGCCTGCAGGAAGGGGCCAACGACACGGAAACTACTCTTAAACTAAAAGCTGCCTAAAAGCTTACAGGATTTTTCGATCTTAAACAATTTTTGAACGTACGACAAAAAGCGCACACTACAGACACAAGGAGAATCTTGTGAGACTTAAAATCTCAGATCAAAGACTGGAGCGGGGTATGTCTGCGTAAAACAGGATATAAAGTTGTGAGCACGACTGTGTCAGCAAAGGAAGTAGAGTCACTATGGCTAATCTGCAGCTTCACCTTAATCTTTTTACTTTCACACAAGGCCTCATGCTGGATTAATGACACGGTTTTGGGTATTGAGGTAATTATTTGCGGAGGACAATATGGATAATGTGGATAAAATGCTGCGCTTTAAATTTACCAATTTACAAGAGGTGAGTAATAAAGAGTTTATTTTCGCTTGTATCTTGCGCCTCTGTGTCTAATGGTTATGATCTGACACTGACACCACACACACGAGGAGCACAGTGGCTTCAAAATCGCTCCCGAACTCGTTGAGAAGAAATAGCAGCCAAAATGGGGCTAATTTTCCTGTAGAGTAGCAGCCTTAACACACCTACCTACAAACTAACTGTTCTGTTGGTCCTCAGTTCAATAGGCCCAGATAACAACTCTCCTTGGAGATATTACTGCTTTGAATGGAATGCTCGACGGTATGACATCAAACTTATCAATGTAGCTTTTATTCAATTACAGCTATTTAGAGGTACAAGTATACCTTAAAGGTGCACTGTGTAACTTTTCTCGTAGAGGTTCCACTAACTTCTACAATAAAAACACCTGTAATGGAAAAAACCGCAAACTAAACATAATACCGTACTATGGAACACTGCAGGCATAGTGCACCTTTAAATATAGTCATGTGCTAAGTGAAACGTCTTGCCCAAGGATACAATGCCAACTGTGCTGCAATACATAACTACATAACTCAAATCTCAGTACATCGCCTGGCTCTAACCTCCTTCTGGACAGTGTCTGATCTGAACCACATGTTGCTGAAGGAGGGAGTGAGAGCAACACTTTACATCAGTATTTTTCTTTGACTTTCCCCATTAATCAAATCTGAACCACGTTTGAACCGCCAGAATCGACTAAAGCTAAATTAGATCAACTTCAGTGGTCTTTTATCTGAGCTTAGGTGTTAATTCTAAGGTCTGTTTTGACTTGTGTGTACTGTTACGTTACTGTGAAGTGATAACGGGGAATAATGGTGGGGGTACTCACACTTGGTTTGCTGCTAGACTTCCTGCTTCAGCCAACTCTGCGTCCCATGGCTCCTCTGCAAAAAAATCAGAGAAATATTATAAAATTAAAAGGTCCCATATCCCATAAGGTGTTATTTTTTCATTCAGGTATTTATTTTAGGCAAGTAACAGAAAATGCAAAAAAAAATACAAATACAGATAACAGAAACAACAACTTTTTTTTGCCCAAAAAAGGAATGGGGAGAAGAAGTTATGACAGCTTCTCAAAAACATACCTGGATTATTTGCCTGTCTAAAGCTCAAAAGCTCAAAATGCTCTGTTCCACCTTGTGATCATGAGTAATTTTCAAATTAAAAGCTACTTTTAACCTTCAGTTTAGTTGAGATTGGCAGTTCCAAGGCTGAAATTATCAAAATTATTCACGTGAAAGTGAAAGAAGTTTAAAAACACAGCGGAGTACTTCCTGTATTATCATATGACATCAAAAAGTGGAGCAGAGAGAAAACCCAGCCTAAATGTGGAGAGTTAATGCATTAAACATGTTGTTTCCTCTTCACAAACCTGGAGTTGTGTTTTCTTTCATTCACACATTATATCATAGATCAGAAAATAGCATAATATGGGCCTTTTTAGCAAATATAACAAAATAATCATTTTAAAGATGCACTATGCAACTTTTCTGGTGGAGAAGGATGCGGCACTTGCTTGTCTCCATGGAGATACTATTGCTCTGTCTAGAATGTTGCGCAGTATAACAGGGGTTTTTAATAGTGCTCCAAAATACCTCGGGATACAGGCATTCTAACTGTGAGCAGGATCGCCTCTCCACAGACCTGACGATCTTACAAACAATAACATCTCCGTGGAGACAAGAAGCTGACTCACCCTCCACCAGTAAAGCTGCATAGTTAATATCAAGATCAGCTGCTAAAATAATATAAGAATCTAGCGGGTTATCAAGTTTAATGAAGAATAAGATGAACAATCCATGTGATTCAGAACGATAAGAAATTAAGCCGTTGCCATAGCGATGGCGTATCTTCGGAATGGGAAAAAGCCTTAAAAATGCTGCATACAAGTATAGAGAAGCTGACATCCACGAATTGTGTCATCTTCAGAGAGCTGCATATAATAAATAACCGTAACCTTTGCCATGAGCCAACGATCCTCTTTATACCCCATAAAAATATGATTAAATGATGAAGATGTGAGGGTTTCCAGAGGCTGTGTGGTTGTGCTGATGCCCTTATATGGAGCTGTACAGATAACATTACAAAGTTCTCATCAGGACTTAAGCCTTGTGCACTTGACCTTTGGAGATGCGGCTTTAAACGTGACTACAGGCCGTGTTTGTGAATCATTTCTTTTTTTTTCATTCTTTCTTCAACAGCAGCAGCCCCGCGAGGAGTCGGCGGAAACATTTCATAGTGAGATTAATGCCTTAACTCCTTATTGTTTTCCCACTAATGGCCACAACACAGCAACAGCACTGCACAGAACTTGTCAAGCCAAAACAACATTGCATTGATTCTAGTGAAGGTCTATGGAGTTTTAAAACATAATAGAGCGATTCCTGTAGTACGGGATGACATCACGAGGTGGCTTATGGTGGTGTTTATTTTTTCCATTTGAGAGAAGAAGTCAGCGTAAATATGCAGGGTTTCTGTGTTAAAATATTGTGAATGAAACTCCAAGGTGTGTTTGTGATGAGGAAACATTATAACAGAACAGAAAATAGTGTAACATGTGTCCTTTGAACAAATAATACAATTAAATAAATCGTTTGAAATGTGCACTCTGTCACTGTTTTCTGGTGGAGGAGGGTGCAACTTCCTGCTTGTCTCCATGTAGATGCTACTGCTCAGTCTAGAATGTTGCATAGATTAGTATTAAACTTGTTTCTCTTGCATTTATTCAAAAGTCAGTCAAGTATTCAGTCAAAATAACATTGCATTGTAACTATAGTACAATTATTCTGCATTATTCATTCACCCTGCAAAAATCGATCAATACATAAAAGCTGGAACAATATTTTTTGGGAAGGTCAATTTTTATCATGTGTAAATTTTCTTTGCAAAACTGAGAAATTGTAACTTGTCTATTATAAACTCATTCATACTAGTAGAGCTGGGTCGAGTTTTGCTTAAAAGGTGCACTGCGCAACTTTTCTTTTGGAGGATCCGTTGCCTTCTTGTCTCCATGGAGATGTTAGCGCTTTGTTTAGAATGTTCCACAGTACAAATTAAACCTTTCTAACCAACAAAAGGGAGTATTGTTATTGTTATTGTACTAGCACAAAGGAAAAGCAAATAATAAATATTGAACCAAAATATAATTGTTCCATCTGCCTCGTCTATTCAAGGATACGTCAGTAGAGATTTATGGTTTCAGATGACAGAGCTACATTCTATAGGCAAATAATATTTAATACAGATGGGTTAAAATTAATATTAGACTTGGACAAAACGCATTACTTGGACATAGTAGCTCGCACATCACAATATATTCAAATAACAAAGAGTAAAAATATAAATGGTAATAATAAAATCTAAGTAAGTAGCAAAAAAGATAGCAAGAGACTGTAATATTGTTAAAAGGAAGATTTTTCTTGTGATTGTAATGATTAGAGATCGATGGGTTTGGGTGAGTTCATGGCCGATACCGATTATTGTTTTTTGTTTTTTGTATTTATTAGTATTACTAGTCTGAAGAGCAGAGGTGATTAGCAGCTATAAATTGTTCTAAAATAAGCAAAACTTACTTGAACATAATATTATTCATTATAAGTACAAAGTAGTGGTCCCACAAATATCTATGATTGAAAAAGCATTTGTGAAAACTTTTACTCTGGTAAAAGAAGCTCCCGTCTGTTATCTGAAGGACAAAATATTACATAGTGAACTGAAATCTGATTCAAATGATGGACACAAAAAAGAAATAAATAAAACACAAATGTTCAAATAATTTAATACTGTTCACTGACTACAAGTTTTTGTCATTTGTAGATTTACTCATAGTGGGGAGATTAACCAAAACTTCAGTACAAATATTACTCAAGTGCAAGTAAAATTACGCTGCTAGAAGTACTCCAAAAAGTACATTTTCCCCCAAATTATGTAATGTGACTCAGCCCTGCTTTCCCAAAAGCCTGAGGGCTGTACAGTCACATTTGGTGCCGCTGTCTATTTGCACTCAAGTGTTCAAACAAAACTTTATTGGGTGTTTTTATGCAGCAGTTTGGCCAGTGAAAGTGAGGACCAGGGAGGAGGGGGGAAATTACGTGCCTGCAAAAGGCAAAAGTGAGGACAGGGGCACGGTGACCATTGTTTTTTGTTGAGGGGGAGGGGAGGGGTAATCGAGGCAGGGGGCAATTGTCGTCAAGACAGACACCTTAACTATAAAGCGCTGCGGGAAACACTGAACTGTATAACTCTAAAAGTGCGCTGTGTAACTTTTCTGGTAGAGGGTCCGCCACCTGCTTGATAACCACAATGGAGACAGGTTAATGGTCAGATCTATGGAGAAGCGAGCCTGATATCGTATTGTCAAAAGTCTCACAATAATATTGTCAGCCATCACAATATATGAAATTACAACTTTCTTTGCTTAAATTTGTTATTATGGTGCAGCAGCAGCTAAAAAGCAGAAAACTAAATAGACCATGATCCTTTTCTCTGTTTCAGTCCAATCTACAAGCTGAAATAACTCAGAAATAATTAAGCACTTTTAAATCTCAATTAACTGGATTATGACAAGAAAAGTAGCATATTTACAGCTTCATTCGCCTCTGCAAAAAAATCACAATAAATATGATACTGTAAGATGTTAATCGTGAAAATATTGCAACGAGAGATTTGGATATTGTTACATCTGGAAGTATGAAATTGTCACACTTGTCTGAAAACCACTAATAGCGATGGGCCTGTTATGTAACACACAACTGACCACCACAACTGTACAACTTTTAACATTTGTTTTGAGCAGGTGCCTCACAAAGTCTAAGTAAATGTCACAGAGCGGTAATGATTAACTGCAGCCGGGTTAAGGTAAAGGCAGGTTACGGCTTTTAACTGCTCCAATGTTTATACGGCACAGAACTGTGGTAATATTTAACACTGCTAAAGCCACAAACAAGCTTCAGCACTTTATTATTACTGTGCGCCGAAAAACATCTAGTACTGATATCAGATTTGTTATTTATGTTTTAATAAAAGGATTCTGGTCAAATAGATATGAACTGATAAACGAATGCAAGAGTGGCATTTCAGGACATGCTTGTAAAGATTTAAAGAACTAAGAGATAAGAGATGTTGTTTGTGAAGGAAATTATGGTACAGAGACCCAGATAATCGTTACTAAAACCAATATAGAAAGTAGAAACTCATTGGAGCAGGGATCCATTCTAAAAAAAATTGCATTCACAGGACAAAAATTTCCTTTTTACGTGAATAGAATTTAGAATGATTTGAGTATAAGAGCACATAGACTAGTATACACCCATGGACCACTATGGAACCTACCTGGATCACAAATGGATTACGCAGATATAAAGACCACGTGGGAATACAAAAGAAAGTACTACAATTTAATGTTGAAAATCACATTCTCTTGTCCACATAAAGAGTAGTATCGAGCTTAATCATTGAGCCTCACAGAGCTGAACCAGTGCTCTACGCAGTAAGGAAAAAGCCTTGCACTAGAACGTCTTCATAGACATTTATTTAAAACCCCTCAGTGGGTTAAATAGCTGGGAGGGTCTGTACAGCACACAGCACCTGCAAGCGTGAAGAACTTTGACTATTGGCCACCGGTGAATAGATGATGGATTAGAAAAGGGAGTAGGGCTAATATTTCTCTAAAAATACGCCGTCCTTTGCTGAGCGATGTCATTACAAACATGAAGAACTGTGAGAAGAAGCGGAGGAAACAAAATGTACCAGTATTCCTTGAACAAAACACTCTGTGAAGGATAGTTTGGCACGGATCTGGCTGGTCAGTTTAAAGGGCTCATATTACGCAATTCTCGGATCTGTTATAATGTCGTTTCCTCATCACAAACACGTCTGGAGTTGTGTTTTGTTTCATTCACACAAGTTTAACACACAAACCCTGCATATTTAGGCTGCGTTCTCCTCTCAGAACAGCAACAGAAAGCACTCCTCAAATCCACTTTGTGATGTCATGTTTCAATACAGGAAGTGCTCCAGTGTGTTGTGGAAACTCTGTACGCCTTCGCTTGAAACATTTGGATAATTTCAACTTTGGAATTGCCAGTCTGCGCTGAACAAAAGGTAAAAAGGAGCTGTTAACTTGAAAACTTGCGCTTCATCACATCACACGGTGGAACAGAGCATTTTGAGCTGTGGAGCTTTGGAGATGTAGATAGACTAATAATAAATGATTACTCAAGCTTGAATGAAACAAAACACAACTCCAGATTGTTTTTTGATGAGGCAACGACATTTTAACATGACTAAAAGCTCACAAGAGTCAATTTTGAGTAATACAGAACCTTTAAAGTGCATATGAAAGGCAAGAGTTGGGCTGGGCGATATGGAGCAAAA
>KN515325.1:8101-26051 GCA_000787155.1 Scartelaos histophorus
GCTGTCGAGGGTCAAATAATTTACATCTACAACTCAGTGATATTAACTTAAGTGATGTTTTATTCTTATTATTATGTTATTTTTTATTGCAGCTCCTCTTATTAATTACATTGTTCATTAATAAAAAGTTTATTGGAACTAACCTGCTTTTTATTTATTTCATTGTTGGCATAAAGTCATTTCAATATAATTTATTGTATTTACTGTTATTGTGACAGGCCTAGCCACAAAATAATATTGTAGAAAGGACAGTCCTTACTTGTACTAATATGTGCATGTACAGTATTTAAGTGAAATAGGCAATGGCTGAAAAAAAAAAAAAGATGTAGCTTGATATATTCATGCCCTGAGCTCTTCAAAAAACCCTTGGCGGCAATCTTAGCATGAGGGGTCAAAGGTCGAACGGTTTCAGATGTCAAGCTTGATGACATAAATACTTTCTTATTTCTGTCAAGAGGATACAGTTCTCACTAATATAGCAATCCACGTTTACTAAAAGACACTTTCAAGTACTTCCATTAAACTTGAGGAACCATGATATAATGAACAGATAGAAGCTCGCTACACTGAGCTTCAGGAGTCATATACTGCGAGTTCTGGGGTATTTGTCCATCGAGTCCATCCGGGGTGTCCTGTGTGTGTTACATTTGGCCGAGGAAGTGGGCACGGCCGTTGTCTTCGAGGCGGCGCGTGAGGATCTCGCACCCCGTGTCCGTCACCAGTAGGGTGTGTTCAAACTGGGCCGAGCGCTTGCCGTCCCGAGTCACCGCCGTCCACCCGTCAGGCCACGTCTCGTCTTGCCAGCCACCTGAGATGACACCCAAACAGTCTCACCACGCATCAATTAATCATATGGAAAGAGCCTGTGGAGGGTGAGGTGCTAAAGAGATCAAGGACCCACCTACCCAATTATCACTGAAGTTCATACCAACCATGTAAATACCAACCATTTACACAAACGTTACAGATCCACAAGGGGAATTACTTGGACACAGTAGCTCACAAATCACAATATATTATAAAGAGAAAAAATATAAATGGCAAATAATAAAGTCTAAATAAGTAGCAAAAACAGCTGGTGTCAAACAGACATAATTATTATAAACATATATGTACATTTATAAATAAGGGAATCGAAATAAAGTAATAAAAATATATCTCAGCTATATACAAGAGGGTGTAAGGAAAACCAGTGCAAAGATGATATGGTGACTGACAGGACATAAGGTTATCCGTTACCTTTTCTATTTAAAAGGGCACTTTTTTCATAAAATACAGAACGTAGGTTTGTCGTTTTAGTTTAGTAATTTAGTTCTGAACTGTAAATTGCTATTGCAACACTGGAAATGTTCCCTTTGGAAACATTGCATTAGCCCCAAGAGTTCTCTCAATGACATGATGCATCTTCAGTTTGAACAGCTATTCCTGGTTCAGTTGTGGTTGCACTGCCATTTTTAAACCAGTGGGTGAACTATAAATGTATCCAAAGCCTGGCCAGAAATAATCTAATTTGTCCACTGCAACAACTCACCTTCACAAATCATAGGCTCAATGGTGAACACGTGTCCTGGTTTCATCACTCCAACTGCTTTATTTTCTTCAAACACAAAGCAGAACCAGGTTATAGACATGTAGCAGCAGCAGCTTCTGAATCTAATTAAGTGACATGTGACTTACTGGCATAGTGTGGTACATTGGGAGCTGTGTGGAACAATCTGTGGATCCCATGGCCACAGTAGCTGCGCACCACAGAGAAGCCATTGGCTTGGGCGTGCTTCTGAATGATGTTACCCAGCTCTCTGTAGCGGATCCCAGGCTTTACTAAATTAAATTAAAAGAAAATCAAATGAACAGAATGTAATACTCTAAAGACAACGCAAAATTGACTTTAAGAGCTTCTAACCACATTATAATAGTTTCTCTTCATCATTCACTCTGGACCCATTTCTAATATGAACTCATTTTTAGACCAATCTCACAATTTATAATGAATAAAATGTAAAAGAAAATGAGCCACTACTTATGTGATATTTTCTCACTAAATACCAGAAAAAGCCTATTTCTTTTCACATCAATCTAGGTCTAAACAGGGCTATAACCTTGCATGTAATTTATGCGCATCACTGTAGCATGTACAAATGAATTAGAGAATCTAGTTCCTACCAGAGTCGATGGCTTGCATAAGGCATTCATAGGTGGTCTGAACCAGCTTCTTTGCCCCTTCATCCACCTCACCCACGTAGAAGGTCTCATTGAGGTCACCATGGAAACCATTGTGGTAAACTGTGATATCCACTGCAAAATATTGAGAACAGACAATTATGTCACACCCTTTGTGTTGATCCTATGTGCTTGATCTGTGCCCACTAGTATCTATTGGATTACTACGGAAAAAAATCTGCGCATGTTAGGTCGAGCCAAAAATACACTCCTTGAAAAACTGCTGATAAAATTTTGAATAATATTAGCGAAATGGGTCTTGGAACACTTAAAAGAGAAATATAGACAAGAGGAGGACGTGACTAGGACTGCCTCACTGCTAAAGGTTAATGAAAGTATTTGTCTTGTCGAACCACGCAGCAAGAGATGAGTTGCTGGCAAGTCTTCCATCAGACACTCTGGGGGGAGTGGCTGGCGGAAAACATCGCCTAAGCAGAAATATTCACGAGCAGGACAAAATAGATGAACTCCTGCTGGTACCGTTTCAGTATGCAAAGAGAAGGATTTGTCATAGAGACTATAAGGCTGCTGCATGATAAAAAACATGCAAAAACTACTGTTTCTACAGCAATATTATGATACATTATTCTGACAAGTTTAATTAATCAAAAGTAGAAAAATGTCTGTGCATTTACAAGACAAAAAAGGGGAACAAAACCTATCACAGAATAAACCTGCACCTAATAGCAATGAAACTTAACAAAATGTTCACACTGTACCCTACTTCATACTGTGTAACATGTGTAACATTGTGTGTAACATTATCAAATGTTACACATACAACAAATTACAAATTATACAATAAATTACCATTGAGGATATCTCCTTCTTGTAGTTGTCTTCTGTCTGGGATCCCATGGCAAATTACTTCATTGACTGACGTACAGCAGGATTTGGGGAAGTTGTAATAATTAAGGGGGGAGGGGTAGCAGTTCCTCGCTATACAAGCCTGCCACGATAAAATGCAAGATACGTTAGCAGGGGCCTTTGTACTGTGGGGTCCCATTTACAAGCAAAACTAAATACAAAAAGATGGCTGTTCTCCATTAATAATTCAGGCAATTTGAGAGATTTCATAAGTGAAATCAAAAATGTGTGATTACATAAAACAGTAACAAATGCTCATTATGTGTCACTGTCCTCCTACCAGATGCACTGTGTGGTCAATTTCTTCTGTCGTAACACCCGGCTTCACCATCATGGCTGCAATGTCTAGAACTTCTCGGGCCAACTGCAAAAATACAACATTTTATTAAATGAAAGTTAAGTTTTACTTTACTCTGCACTCGTATACGGCATTTGTACCTTTGACACCACTCTCATGGCTTCAATGTCCTCTGCAGAAAGGATCTTGATTTGTGACGTTCCCTTGAGGAACTGCTCTGACTCAGACACCCCTGTGGTGGGGGATAAGAAAATGGTTTAGATATCTAAAAGTATGGCATTAGCTGTTCTGTTCTGTTTTAATCTTATAGAAGCCATCATAAGGGAATGCATTATTTTTAAAGTTAAGATGACAAAGCATTATATTACAGGAAGAGGAAGCCTTGAATCTCATTCCAAAATTCTCATTCATTTACCTGCAGTAGCGACTGATTCCTGCCAACTTCAATACAGACAACTGTATTAAATCACATTCACACACACAATATGAAATTATGAAACTGAAGGTGGAACTAGAGGCCAACTGTAAATGTTAAATTGCACAACTAGGCTCCTAGCACACAGCTTATTCGAAAAGGCAATTTCTTATTCTATGCAAGCTGTTATTCAAACTTTGCATCTGTATACAGTAGAAGCACTATAGGCACTGGGATCAGGAGAGTGACTCACAACATGGACTCTGAATCAGGTATTACTGTTATCGAGAAAACACAGTATGAATTCAGATGTTCTGTATAAATATGGATTTTTTTATTGACTGACTGCACTGAACCTGTGTATTATACAAAGCAAGTCAGAATTCAAGTGTGTTAGCTATGCAGTTGAATTCAATAACCTAATTTATTAATACCACTGTATGATCACAAACATGAACATTAACAGTTACCTAGCAACAAAGACAGACAGGTTTGCAGGACCTGCCAGATAAAGCCCTTTGACCCGCCCTTGTAGCAGAAACGCATCCATTGATCAAATTCACTGAAGCCTTATTACAGAAGCCCACACATACAGATGAAATAATCATTCATAACATGCATTATGCAACTGTAGGGTACACCTAGGCTCTGTGTAAGAGATGTTTAAAGACACTGCTGCCCACAATAAACATCGTTTTAGTCTCTGAACCAAAAGAGACAGTAACCATGACTACCTGAGCATGGATCTATGCACGGTCACATGACAGGGAGACAGAGGTTGCCATGGCAGCACGGTGAATGACTAGCCCTGAGACACTGATCTAAACAAGCGAAGTTACAATCACAGCTGTCTGGTGATTACCCCAAGCCATGTGGCCGACACATCTCTTTAGTCATTTAGTCTAAAATTTAATTAAGGACAACAATCTGGGTAGGTTGAGAGATGTGTTATTTTATAAACTCCTTGTCAAGTTTGTGTGCATTATGAATCACACCCATTCTCAACGAATGTCGTGTCTCACAGTTGTACAGTTATAAAATACACAAAAAAGATCTACAAAATTGTGGGAGAAGAAACAAAAAATACAGATTAAACTGACTTGCATGATTCCAGTATTAAAACTAAACTATTAAACTATAATCTATTTAACTAAACTTCAAGAGGAAGTGTTATGCTAAATTGATGAAACTGAAACTAATATGACATTTTAATACATCGTTTGAGACTATTTTTGAGACATTATCTAAACTGTAACATGTATGATCTCATTATGTGTTAACAATTACAATCCAGTGTAATACCCCCTCTTTAATGTAACTAAATGAAAAACTTTTCCCTGTAATAATATCCAGAAATGTGTTTGTACTTTAAAGCGCTGACATAAAAAGGAAAACACCCTTGTGAACAGCCTATTGCCCATCTATAGTATGTAGCAATAAAAGTGTGTAGTGTTTGCTTTGTTTTTATGTTACTGCTTATGGGACCACTGGCAGTAACACAACACATGAGTAACGATTCAATATTGGTATAACACCATATGTTACCTCTGGGATGGTCGGCATAGTCAGGTTTTTGGATGTTGCCAGGCACAGGCCTCATGGGAGTCTATAACAATAATCACACCAGAAAATAAATATTTAAGAAAACTAATAACAAGGAGGTAACTTATAAACAAATTAAAGCAATGCTATTAATTACACAATGTTTGTATTTTCTTGTAGAGAGCATAAATTGTATAAAGTCTAAACGGATTAATTTTAGTCTTATACATTTAAAGGGTTAGTCTTATCATCACAAACAGCTCAGATTAATTAGTTGTGTTCAAAAGCATAGACCAATGGCTGCCAAAGTGGTTTTGAAATTTACATTAAAGATTTGTTTGAATTTAAAATTTATTTTCTATTAGGCCTGCTGTTTTGACATGCACATCCAAGGAAAAACATTGCATATTCTATTAAATGTAGTGTAAATTAATATTAGGCAATGCAGTCAAGGCTCTTTAATACTAAACATTAGAAAAGGGTGCCAGCACTTACCAGTGGGTAGTAAGGACGTAGTTTCCCTGTGTAACGGTAGCCCGGCCATGGATCCGTGTTTGTCTCCTTCTCCACACAGTTTTTAGTTTCATTCTGGTTCTGTTCTTCTTCTGTAAGCACAAAGGCAAAGACCAAAGGCAAATATGACACTTCTGTTTGAATTTGCTCTCTCTAAAGGACAGCACAAAAACAGGTTTTGGAAAAATGTATCCAACGTTAATAAATCATACTTTAGCACAACATGTAAGTACTGGAGGATTACTTATGCAGTCTTTATTTTAAATCCTAATTAATAACATGGAAAGGACTGTATTATAGTTTTAACAATAAACGAGTAACATGTCACATACTTGCTTTTTTGTGCAGCAACTTGTGAGAAGCCCAGCTCCCTTTGAAACATTCCTTAAAATAAAGATAAATATTAAACTACAGATAAAAACATGGGTGAATGTACATAATAATGTTGATCAGTATTCAGGAGGATGACAGATTTTACAAACTATAACTATCAATCTATAGTATTAAATACCAAAAGCTGCAGTTAAAACAAGCAGAGTCAAGTTGCATGGGCAAAAGTGCTGTGCCAGCAGATCTCTCACACAGATATCATTACTTGTGCATTGGATTTGCAGAGAGCACTTTTTCAGTAGTTAAGGGCAGATCGAGCTCATTACTTTAAGGTGCAGTCTTGCAATCAACGCATCAAGCGACAAGATTCAAAATATAAACGTTTAGTCGTTCACAACATCTTTTAAATAACTATTTATATTTCCAAGCATATTCTGGTGAATGCACAGTGCAACAGAGGCATGTGGTTTATGTTAGGATTATTTGGCTGGGATTTCAGTTATTGGATGTAATAAAGCCAATATAAACAGACTTAGCAAAACGAATCTCGTTTAAGTTTAGCCAAATACAGAGAACAAAATGATCGGTGCATGCAAATATATATAGTCTGATTCAGCACACTTGACAAAACAATAAATTGTGATATCAGCGACAATTAATTATAACGTTTGCCAAGTTCACACATGTCTAATGTAGCTTGACAGTTAGCTTTAGCACCCTCGTGATGGGCGACAAGGCCGAAATGAGTGTTTTCAGGCCCGAATTTCACCCATCACCGTGTACAAAATTCCGTACCTGTGAACAGAAGTATGATCCTTGAATCCCGAGCTTAATACATGTGGGACACTGGAGTTTTGCGTCCTTGCTGCAGCCCTCAGTCTCACACTCCCTTCTAGCCTCGGTGCTCGCCATGCCTCCGTGTGAGAAGTGGACCACACTGCGCATGTCCTCGGAGCGGCGAGGTCACGTGGTGTAGTTCCATCCAATCAGCGTGAGCTTTCTAAACACAGATTTGTAAGATGGCGACCGCCGAACCGGTGAGTACTTTCTCTGAAGAACACATCCAAACATTTGTCGCCCTTGTGCCTGTGTAATTGGGCGTAATTCCATTCAAAAAGTGCACGGTCAGCTTCAAACACAAATATAATACATGAAATAAACTGTTGATATTTGCTTGATGGTTGTTAAGGCTTGTTTTAAGGGTAGCTTCTGGTGCCACACGGCCAATGCGTAAAAGAGGAATGCCTGTGTGTAGAGATCTTCCAACTTTAAGGCTGACGTTGTTTGGGCTGACCGACAGACTGTTCACGTCTTACTTATGTCATATAAAGTAGTTAATTCATCACAGGTTTTCACAACTTTTTCAGTCTCAAATAGCAACTTCTCTTCACCACTTTGTTTAGCTACACATTAATTTACACCTAATAAACTTAACAATGCCATGAGCACTACCGAAGCTGGTGGGCAACTCAGAGGCCATCAGGGGCTCTGTTTACACGTTACGAACATACGGCAATCCAAATACTAATATAAATATATATATAACATAATAATATATAACAATGTCATTGAAGGGGTAGTTACATCGTACACAAATACACAAACGTATTAACTTATCTATCAAATTATTAAAACAGTATAGTTCAGATGTATTTGAAAATTTTGAATCAATAAAATGTTTAAATTTGTGCTCTCAAGATTGAATTTTTCTCTATTTACTCTGAATCCTTAACTTAAGTATTAATAAATTTGTCAACGTTAATTGATTACCTAGGGGAAAGCAATTAATGGTCTAAAAAGGAATTATTTTAAAACTTACAACAACATACCCTTCTTAATGGTCTTTTTAAATTGTTTTGTTTATCCAGCATTTTGTCCACCTTGTTATTTCAAAAATCTATAATTATGGTATTTATATTATTCTTTATCTTTGCTTTTCCTAATCTATCTTTCAGGAAAACAACCCAAGTCCGCTCCAGAATGATGAAGATGGAGCTGAGGAGAGTGGACAGGAGATGGTGAGCCCAGAGGCCTACATGAAGCACCCCCTCCAGAACAGGTCTGTATCATCGCATTCTCCTCATGGCCTAATGTCACATGTATTATTCAGATTTCAGAGTCTGTGTCCTTAAAGACATGTCAAACATGAAGGCACAGTGCAATATCCATTGTGACATTTATATTTTGGTACATATAAAATGCAATTATTTTCCCTTCAAAACTTGTTGGATCAACCGCTATAGAAAAATGTGCCAGGGAAACAAGTCTGTAATGCATGTTGAATATTAAGTAGTCCATAGTTTAAATTTTATCTGGATTAAAATATATATTCTTATTGTTATTTATTTTATTTGATGGGGACTGTACCTCTCAATGAACATACATGAAAAACACTGGATGGCAGACATGGGCACTCTCATTCATTATGCCAGTGTACTTTAAAACTGGATCTGTCTTTCCCAAGGACACAACAACTATAGTAGCCTAAGCACTAGAGCCACTGCTGTCCCACTACAATACTTGGTTTTACAGTCATCTCCATTCAAGTTCTAACCAGGCCCAACCCTGTTTAGCTTTCAAGATCAGGCATTGTCAAGGTGATATGGCTGTTCAGTATTTATCGCTTAACAATAGTGGCACAAAATTAATGCTCAAAATCAATACACATATACAGTCACACACAAACGTTAGAGGTACTTCACTACATCAGTATTACTACTATATTATCACTGGTAGAAATACTGTTGTGAAGTCTTATGTTAACTTGTGTTTTTATTATCAGTTAACTAACTTAAGATGATCTTTTTTCCTTTTTAGCAGCATAAACATGAGACCCATCTTATATTTTACCAACATTTACCAAGAATTTGTCACAACCATTTTTCACTATAAAGATTTTTTGATTCTGGCCCTAGAAAACAATCTGTGTGTTATATTACAAATCATTTTTGAGTATTACTGTACTTGTTAATTTCTTTAAGCATTAATATTCATGGGTTTAATATAAAAAACATGAAGAAATACTTTAACCACAGAATCACATTTCCCATCTTATTTCAAGCTTTTTCCAAATGCGTAGCAAGAAGCCATGAAAGTTTAAAAATGCATGCTTCTGCAGCATCAAAGAAACACCGGGTGACATATACATCACATATTTGTTTGATGTCTGCACAGATCGAGGCTAAAATAACCCTTCCTTTATACAAGTGCACAGAGGGCGCCTGAAACAGAAAGCAAGACATGAATCAATCTTTGACAAAAACAATGAATTCCCTTGTTCGCTGAATGCTGAGCCATTTGGAAAATTGATTGTTCAACTCTGTGGGTTGCTGCACTTAAAATGTGTCAAACAAGAGGAAAATTGTGTAAAAGTAAAGTAAAATATTTTAACATATTAATTAAGACATGGATGGCAAGTACAACTTCACACTGCGTAAAAAAGAACACATTTACTTCATTATGAAGTCGAACTCAAAATGTTTTCTCCATATTTCCGGACATTCAAAAGTATAATGATATTAACATTTTAAAAAATAAAAAGCTCAAACTGCTCAACATTGTTTTGTACTAAATATATATACACATAGTCATTTTTACCAAAGCTTACTTTCACACAATATTTTATTCATTTTCATTTCCTAACAGTGAAGATTTTCTGGAAAGCAGGACAAGTCCTGTTTTTTTTTAATTATTATTATAATAATTGGCAAACAGTCATTATGAACCAATAAGCTTTTTATAAAGACATCTATTGAAACCTTGTATTTATGAAAAGAGACACTGTTATAATAGCAGCATCCGCCTGATCACCCAGCCTATTGCAGAGCAGTCGAATATTTAGCAGGGACTGCGAGCTTTTGTGCTGGTGTCACAGTTAATTGGACCTTAGGAGTGACGGCTTATGCAGTACGATTCAGCAGGTGCTTCCATACATCTCTGATTTGCTCCAGAGCTCATGGCTTTTGCATCACTGTTGTTTATCCCATGTTTTAATTAAGAGCCTGTTACATTTATGCAAATTCATAATACTGTTTTGCCCAACAGATGGTCTCTCTGGTTCTTCAAGAATGACAAAAGCAAAACATGGCAAGCCAACCTCCGACTCATCTCCAAATTTGACACCGTGGAAGATTTCTGGGCGTAAGGAGAAATAAATCTGTAGTTCTTTTAGTACTTTGCTGAAGTTACATGCGCTATAAAATGTCATGACTTTACCATCTTTATGAAATATTGTGAGATCTACAGAGTCATTGAAACATTGCTTTTCATGCAGCCTCTACAACCACATCCAGCTGTCAAGTAACCTGATGTCAGGCTGCGATTACTCCCTCTTTAAGGTTTGTTTCTGGATGAAGCTTATAACACACCATGACACTAGTCTGATTTTAGTTAATATTTCTTATAGGTTAATACAGAATTTGTTTGCATCCAACTCAGATGCAGGAGATTTTTTTGAAAATATATTTTACATCCTATCTTTATAGAGATTAATTTAAATTACAATGAATAGTAGGAGTGTAAGAGTGGGTGTGTTGTGTTTTTTTTCTACAATGCAGATGCTCTTTATTTATATCTCATCATATTATAGTCATGCTTCTAAATAGTCGTTCCTATATGCTCGAATCCTTGTTGTTATGAAGCTTTCTCTTTGCAGTTAGAGAACCAAAGCTTTAATATTGCATTAGGTTAGATATTCAAAAACTCAGAGAATCTCATGGCAAAATGGCCAAAAATGTTTCCTATTTTGGACACTTTCTGCTCTGTTTCAAATCAAGTGTCCTGATAGATATTTATCAGAGTATGGAAGTAAACGGTAATGAAAAACGCCAGTCCGAGTCGAGCTGTCTGTCTGGTCGGTGTAATAAGCTTGTGAACTCTTGCTGCAGGACGGCATCGAGCCCATGTGGGAGGACGAAAGGAACAAGCGAGGGGGGCGCTGGCTCATCACCCTCACCAAACAGCAGCGGAGATTGGACCTGGACCGCTTCTGGCTCGAAACTGTGCGTGTTCACGGTTCACGATGGGCTGTGGAACTGCAATAAATAGTGAAATGTTTTCCCCAGCCAAATCAAACTAGAGTAATCACGACTTTAATTTCATCTCTCCACAGCTGCTCTGTTTAGTGGGAGAGGCCTTTGATGACTACAGTGACGAAGTCTGCGGCGCTGTAGTGAATGTTCGCACAAAGGGAGATAAAATCGCCGTGTGGACATCAGACTTTGAGAACCGGGAAGCTGTCACACATATAGGGTGAGAATGGGCCGATATGCAATCCCATAGGAGTGAAGGGAAATTAAGTTTTCTTTTGACACCTTTATTGTAATTTTTAGATTGATGTATTGTAGTAAGTTACATTTTGACAATAACAACTACGTGATTTTGACTGTTCACTGCCAGGTAGTAAGTAGCTATTCTTTTTATCATGGCATTTGCAGTGGAGGCTATATTTTAGCATTTAGAAACATGATACATAAAGAACTTAGCAAATTTGATAAGAACCTATGCTGACTATTTTGATGTGACAGTGGGATTAAAACTAGATCCAGTTGTATAGAATTTGAATAAATACCAGATTTTGGGACCTGTTTCTATGTCCACAGGAGAGTTTACAAGGAACGTCTGGGGCTGCCCATGAAGATGACCATCGGGTACCAGTCTCACGCCGATACAGCCACCAAGAGCGGCTCCACCACCAAGAACAAATTTGTCGTTTGAGAATTGCCCTCTGTGCCTCTTTCTTTTCCTTGTCTTATTTGTTGTTGGTGCATATGTTTACTAATTTGCTGCAAAGACTTTGCGGAATGCAATCTGGAAGAAAACCACAAGAATTCAAGACATCTGTTTATGCCAAATGTGTCACTTACCCGGACTTGGAGCCACAGGGACCCCACAGAGACTGATGAAGATGATTCTTCCATAACACTAAGAGGTATTAATAGTGAATTACATTTAGACTATGTTCTATTCCTCAAGAGAAATTTGTGTTAAATTGTTTTGTTTTTTAATGGCAGGGAATCCTGAAATGCAAAAACAAATGTATATTTTCTTTACAGCAGGGTTAGTTTGCTGTAATCCCATATTAAACCCTTTTAATTTATTATACTAATTTGCCTGCATATATTAGAGTGTTAAATCTCTGTTTTATGCTTTTTGCCTTGAAACTATTGCACGTAATCACATTTTATGACTTTTCATGAAAATTTTAATTTGAGTGTTAATATAATTAAAACATTGGTTTTGCAAATATGACACCATGTATGTTTTGCTTTTTGCACTCTACCCCAACAATCTTAACTGACTTATGTAGAGTAGAGACGTATCTGAGAGCTCACTGTATTTGATAGTTAATCAGACACAGTTATTGATGGGAAATTATAATATACTTTGATATTATTCGCTCCATATGCCCCTTCAGAAAGAAGAGAAAAGGTGAATAAAAAGTATTCTGTTTTCAGACACAATAAGAGCACTTTCAGTTTGGTAAGACATGATATCAAAGTTGAAAACATCAATCTGTTACTTTATATCTTAAAGTTATTGCACGATATGTACGATTTGAACCTTTACTAAAAAGTTACAAAATATTTCTGCATTGCCAAGCATGGCTGGGCTGACTGAGAATAATATAATGAGCTGTCCTTGGTTATTGAGCAGATACTTAGCAGAGATTAGACTTGTCATTGATTTGACCAAATCTCAGGTTGTAAATCCGACTTTATTAAATGCGGTTTGGGACAACAATCAATACAGCTGATTTAAGTACAGCTCTCTAGTCATTAGTCATTAACTACGCGTTTTGTTTTTTTCTATTTAGTTTTAGCCACACCATATTAATTAGGATTCAGTGCTTAGTACTTCCATACTAGTAGTAACGTAAAGTACATTTAACAGCGGATCAGAACCTTGTCTCTTGCTTTACACTGGAGGGAGCTGCGAGCCTATTTCAATACATTACTGCGCCTTCATTGTTGTGTTCCATTTGCTCTTTTGTATGAGACAACAATATATTCAAACAATATCAAGAGTGCTGAGGTGAAGAGGGA
This sequence comes from Scartelaos histophorus, assembly GCA_000787155.1. Classification (NCBI taxonomy): domain Eukaryota; kingdom Metazoa; phylum Chordata; class Actinopteri; order Gobiiformes; family Gobiidae; genus Scartelaos; species Scartelaos histophorus. Next base: position 21,330 of record KN515325.1, read on the forward strand.
AGTTCAACCAATCTGAAAACCTATAAAACATCTGCGCTCCCACAGTCTCATTCTAGTGTGCAATATTAATACTTGCCCTATCAATGTGGATGAGACAAGCGTTGCCATAAACTATAATCAAGAGCATCATGTTGTGGCTATAACTTTGATGACTATAAGCTGAGACAATATGCAAACCTTAATACTATCATCTCCATTCTATAGGCCTAGATACAGCTGGCACTTTTCCCAGGAGTCAACTCAGTGCAATCTCTCTCTCCCAGAAGAGCAAGGATCAATAAGAGGATTTGTTAACCCAGATTAAAGAAATGAAGAGCTAGTTAGCCTACTTGTGGGCTATGTCTGACAGGAAGGGTGGATTACATACAAAGCCTAGACGTTTATTTAATAAGTGTGACTGTAGGGAGACCTAGGAGACTCATCGTGGAGCAGAACAGAGCAAAATGGTGCTCAGTATGACAGCAGTGCACGCTTCGTTGGGTTTAACGTATTGATCCGATCTCAAATACAACAAGTCGGAAAATATAACGGGAGAGCACACCAGGGAACTTGAGACACACAAACTCAGATTGCAACTGTTTTTCATGTAGCATTTTAATGATTAGGGGTGTCGTCATATTAAATTATATTACAATTATAATTCATTGTGTTCCATAATAATATTTATAGCATATTTTATCTATTACAACTATAATCTTTTCATCTTGCCATGTGAAAGTGGACTCTTTAAAGGGCCTATACTATTTTCTGATCTATGTTATAATGTTTCCTCATCAAAAGCAAACTCAAAGTTGTGTTTTGCTTCATTCACACATGTTTAACACACAAATCTCTAATATTTAGGCTGAGTTCTTCTCTCAGATAGAAAACACTCCACCTCGTGATGTCATAAGGTAACAAAGGATGTGCTCCTGTCAGTCTCTGCAGAACTAACAGTAAAATGATATTCTTCTATCAGTCTCTGCAGAACTAACAGTAAAATGTAGAAAACTACCACTACATCACAAGGTGGAACAAAACACAACTTTAGGCATGTTTTTGATGCACTAGTAATGTTCTAATTTGGCTAAAAGTCTACAAGTTTTCCATGGAGAGTGGAAAGTATAAACCCTCCAGAAACCTTCCTCATTTAAATAACACTGTATATAAATGACATGTATTTGGTCTCTTATATCCTGTTATGATTCTTATTCTATATGCAGACGTGTGCAATAAATTAACCAACACGACAATCAATAATTAGTACACTTATCATGCAAATTTACTAAACTGTCAGCAGGTCTATCGCTGTATCCTGAAATGTCACATGTGAAGCCCTATAGCACTGTCCCGGGCTCATTCTTACAAACCACTGTGCCCTTTTCTCCCTGCTTTGTTAATTGAAATATTGGCACTTAGTATGCGCTGTGTTAATGAAGCTCACTGTTCTGCATTCTTCTCAAAACTCCCTCTGGATCCGCACACACTGGACTGAACCAATAATTAGAGATAGACTGATATTTGCACTTTATAGCATTTCTGTTCTTGGCCTTAAATCTTCAACAAAGCCCAATATTTTGTTTGGCCCAACCAGCTGCCTTGAATACGCCTGAAAAATATATGCATGTAAGTTTTATTTGAGTACTAAAGTCTAAAGAGGGTACTGCAAAAATATGACTGCACTGCTCTCTACACAGTTTGTGATAAAACAGGGCTGCAGATGAGCGCATACTGAATTATAATGACATAATTTGGGGAAAATGACCAAAATCGGACGTCGGTTCCTTTGGATTCTGTACAATATGGATCTGCATCAGCCATGAAAAAACACATGAATCAATCCATCTTATTTTCTATGCACTTTCTGTTTTGAATGTGCACCCATATGTTCAAGAATTTTTTTGGCGCTTTTAGGAATGTGTTAATACACTTTTCAGACTTATTCTTCTGTTAGTATGCGGTTGTTTGTGCAGTTTGAGGATTCCTTTTGCTTACAAACTCTTAATGATATAGTCCAAGTTCAGATCTGGTGGTACTTGGTGTGGAAAGTTTGAAAAGTACTATGGCATTAACTTGCGGTTCCTGCTACAGAGACTGTGACTAACTGTGCAAACTACTTCTACTACAATATCAACCCACAACTTTTTTTACCAAGTTTGTGCAGTCTATAATGTCTATAACTGCTATAGTCTTTTCATCTTGCCAGTTTAAAGATATTTTCTGATCTATGTTATAATGTTTCCTCATCAAAAATATACCTGGAGTTGTGTTTTGTTTCATTCACACATGTTTAACACATAAATCCTGCATATTTGTTCCATATTTGTTCCACCTTGTAATGTTTTTAAACTCCATACACCTTCACTATTTGTTCCATATCTGTTCCACCTTGTTATGTTTTTAAGCTCCATACACCTTCACTATAATCGTTTTAATCATTTTACACGTTTAATCGCCAATTTCTACAAAACAAAAGATAAAAGGTAGATCTTAACTTTAAAACTACCACTATATGACATCACAAGTTGGAACAGAGCATTTTGTTTTGAGCTTTCATGGTAGACAGACTAATAATGCAGGATTATTCAAACGTGTGAATGAAACAATGTTCTAATATGGCTAAAAGTACAACTACTTCTACTACTATATCTACTCACAACTTTTTGCCCATTAAGTTTTTCTCACATTAGTGCTTTTATAACAACATGAACAGTCCCAAGTAGTTTTCCTGATTATTTTTGTACTATTTTTACCTCTGCTAATGACTCCAACTGCAATAACCTCAACAGCACATACAGTTAAAACTTCCATGTAGTCAGTGAACGCATCCTACTTGACGACTTTTTGAACTTGAAAAATAGATTGAATAGGAAAAGTAAAAAATATTTTCATTAATTGCCGTCCGTGCCGGTGCAAGTCGGTTTTGCACAATTCGCACATAATTAGTGCAGTATTTCTGTGTGTTTGTACTCACTCTGACACAGTAAATTGGCCAGTACTACCTGCCCCCTGCTCCTGCTTTGCTACTCGTGCGTGACAAATGAGCTCCGGAGGCACTCGTCATATTTAATGCCCTTAATAAAAAATATACTGGGCTTTAGGCTGCTAATGACAGCGTCGGGACAACCTTAAAAGTTAAAAGTAACAGCAGGAGTTACGCGGTTCAGTAGCGAAAATACAGAAATGTGAAACTGCTTTCCAAAAGTGATGAGAACATTTTAGTTGAGATGTTGAGATGCAAATGATGACTTTTGCATATTTAAGCCCAATAAAACAAGTTAATACTACTTTAATATTGTTTTTCCGGTTCAGGTACTATCACTTATGCTACTACCACTATGACATTTATTGTACTTCCTTACGACTACTATTTTTTTTCTAAAACTACTACTTTAAAGGGCCTATACTATTATTATGATATAGGTTATAACATTATTTCTTCATCAAAAACATAACCAGGATTTTGTTTTGTTTCATTCACACACATATAACACACAAACTCTGTATATTTAGGTTCTTCTCTCAAACAGAAAACACTCCACCTTGTGATGTCATCAAGAGATAATACAGGAAGTGCTCCACTGTGTTTTTAAACTTCGTAAACCTTCACTAGAATCATTCAGACCTAGATTTGCAGATGTCTACTGAAGATAATAGGTAGTTGTTAGCATGAAAATTACCACTACATGAGCTTTGGAGATTTAAAAACACTAATAAAGCAGGATTATTTAAATAAAAATAAAAAAAAATCCAGGTATGTTTTTGAGGTTAAAGCTCACAAGAGTCAATTTTGTGTGATATAGTTAGTTTCTTTAACAGTGCTACTACAAACCATTGATCACTAACAGGTTGTGGAGCATTTCTCACCACATTTAATCAGAATCTCTCGACTTAATGACTTGTTTACTGCAAAATGACCAAATGACCTAACGCGTCTCCCTCAATTCCTCGTCGTTTTTTATGTGAATATCGTGACATGATGTAGAACCACAGGCAAAAACTCATTTCTTAAGTTATTCCTAACCACTGAATCTCATTTACAGCATTTCACTAGTTTGGAATATATGTGCATTTTTCATTTACCACTTTCCTCCAGCCTTCTAACATTTAATAGCATTTCCATTCTATTTCCATATCAATGACCTAAACATGCTCAAATGTTCCTTATAGCTCTGAGTGAGTCTTTCTGTGAGGGCTTGAAAGCAGCTCATTCTTCTGTCCCCCTTTGTTATACGACATCTAATTTGAAGCAATGTAGCCGTGAATATATTTAAAATGAAGTAATAAGATGGAGGAGTACTGCACTGTTATAATGGGGGAATATTCTAATAATGACCATTGGCTCAGTTGGACATTTACATAACACAACTATTACAATTAACAGAGAATAAACAAACTCTTGCCTGAGGTGGTGGAACAGCATGAAGAAGTGTGTGTGCATTTGTTGTGCGTACATTTGTGTACAGTAGCCGGAGCCTCTAGACACATTTGGCCTTAAACTCCGATTCTCGTCCTTGTGGTAATGACCCACGTAGCCTATCGCCTGCAGGAGACGCTGTTCCAAGACTTTATTATTAATTGATTTGTTCATTTGAAGACCTCAATGCAAATGTTGTATCTGTCTTTATTTTATATGATGATTTGGTTAATGAGTAATTTATAAGAAAGTACTGTAGTATGGGTTAAAGATGTGAGTACGTTTTAGGCATGATGGTTAATTAATGGTACATAACAACACTCTTT
>KN515329.1:8214-29265 GCA_000787155.1 Scartelaos histophorus
GAAAAAAATGCTGATGTAAGAAACCATTTACAATCATTTTTCAAAATGTTTAAATCCTCAGTTATTACAATACAACAATATTAATAAAGTCTATATATTTCATGTACAAATCTTTGGGAGTCATACAACAGGTTAAAATATAGATCTCTTTAGATAATGTGCAAAGTACATCAAAGACACTCTTCATCTCATTCCAGATGTGTACAGCTGTACACACCCATGCACTATTCACACTGACCATCTCCTACACTCCCTCAGAACAAGACACGCAACTCCACCATGTATCACTGCACTAATTTTTGGACTTCTACTATTTATTTTCTATAGTTTTCTTATATTAAAAAAAAAAAACTTACGTCAAAGATAGTGACACTGTATTTGTCAGTGCTGCCCTTTGCCACTAGGGTGCATAAGGAACTTAATAAAGAATTGTCCTTGTATGAATGTGTGCCTATGTCACCAATATTTTTGTCCCCAAATCCTCTTTTTAAAATGTATGCCATATTTAAATTTAGACTTTAATTTTGGTCTTTATTTTAAGTTGAATAAAAACTGTTATGGTTTTATTGACAATGCCATTGATTTTACCCTGACCCTCTCTCCTTGATTTAAACACAATATCTTAACTCCACCCTCATATAAAGCTTATGCGTGTTTGCAGATTGGCCCCTCGCCTGTCAGCCGCTTTACATTGCAAATACACCCGTGTTTACATTTGCTCCACACTGACAATGGTCACTAGGGGTTACCTTGACTCACAACACAGGTAACCAATCAGAGCCTGAAGGGAGGAGAGTTAACAGGAAACAAGAGGAAGTAATATCTGACAATTGCTGTAGAGAAGACAAAGCACGGTCCACACTGATATTAAATCTTACATTGTGCAGCTCTAAAGAAACTGATCCCAGGTCAGAGAAGTGGTGACGCCTCTTGTGTGGGATAAGACCAACCTCTGCTGTACATGTCAGCTGCTGCTCTGCAACAAAGTCAATGTACAAACATAAGGTAAGAGCAAAGCTTCTGATTTACAGTAGAAATCACAAGTGAATCATTCTTATGCATTTTATGATTCGTTTTCACTTATTTAGTCATACATTTAACAAAGGTTATTCATACGGTTTAGTCAGGAGTTATAAAAGAAAGTGAAAGTATTTGGATTTGAAGTTGCTGTTTATAACAAGCTCCCACACTGTTTATCAAATACCTGCTAACCCTTTTAAATAACAGAAAAGCAATTTTGTTGCAGCCACCTTTCACTATTCTTGCACATTATTTTGTCCGTTCATTTTTACAAACCCTGTGTTACCCCAAGCAACAAGAGGCGCTTATCAGCAGCTGCTTCACTTAGCATACTGTTATCAGTCTGGCCTAGTTCACACACAAATACACTGCCTATGTTCCTCTGTTTCTATATCACTGTTTGATACACAAACTGGGGAATGAATGTTATGGGGCTTATCTGTGTCCTGGGGGACTGGCACACACTTCACACAGACTAACCTATGTGACAGGAGAGCAGATGAACAAAGCTCCATACTGTTAGATATGTAAGAGCCACAGGCAGCTGCAGGGGAAGCTAACACGTACAGCTTGTCAGTCTACAGCAGCCTCCACTCAGACGCCACAAAACGTGTCAAATACAGATGGCCTCCTTAATCTGCAAAAGCCAAACAATCCAAAATACAAGTTTGCATTTGCACTGAATACTTTTTGTGCTAAATGTTTAGGCAGCTTGCCAATATCTAATCCTGATTTTCCAATTGGGAAGTACAAATACTACATATATGTGGGTTTGTTTACAAAGTGTTGGCAATCATTGATGTTTTAGACCAGTACAGTATATTCCAAACTATGTATTCTAATGCAGCCCTGGTTTATTTTTATTTGATCAGGTGTCGTTAAACCCCAGTTAATTTACCTTAGATAACGGGAAACTTAACTGTAAAATCTGGTGATATTAAACTCTCTTTTAATTGATTTGAACTGCAATTATTGTTTATTATCTTGAATATTTATAATAAACACAATATGTTTGCTCTGATGTTGTAAAGCACTTGTTTTTTGCTTGAACTAATGTTTTACTTCTCGCTGATGGGTATGCCAGATGGTATTTTGTTTCTATCGCAAACAACAGAGGAAGTTGGAAATGAGAAGGACACCGCTGGCAGAGATGTTGGCAGCGGTTTGGTGCAAAACTCAGGAAGTGGTGCCTCCTAACTGAGCTGTGCTTCCTGAGTGATAACTGACCCAAACATGCTGTGCCTTTGCGACTAAAAAAATTTCTTTTGAATTATTTTACTACATTGCAACTGGATGGGAACAAAACATTTTCAGAGCACTGTTGTTATTACAGGGGCACAGGTATACTATTTGTTTAGAGGACAGGTTGCAGATCTAATGTTTACAAAAGCCATTAAAAGGGGCGGAGGCCTTGTGAACCACACAGCAAATGGCGTAACAAACCAGCCAGCATTAATTGTGACAGGGACTGAAGCACTTTTTGGAGGGAAAGAAAAAAGCCAAACAAGCAAAGATAAAACACGGCATGATTAGCGAACAAAGGGAACAGGCAAGTCATTTTGGTAAGTACAATTTGAAGACGGGTAAAGAATTTCTGAACTGCCTGTAACCTTGAAACACTGGGCAACGACATTGTAATGTTTTATGCTTCACTCCAGTGACCGCCTCCACCTTTTGCACACAGCTCTGTAGAAAGTATTACTCAGTACAAATGCTTCCTTCCTGTGCCTCTTAGAAGTATGATAAGAGAGAAAAGTGGTGTGATAAACGCCACAGGAAAGCAAGTGATGCAGATGTCTTAAACAGCATCATATGGGGTAATTTGTAATTTTGTTTTGAAGATGTTTGTGTTTTATGTTGTTTTGACAACTCCTACCCCACCCTTTTATACAAACTTTGTTCTTTGTTCTTCTTCAGCAGGTTTTCAGTTCGACCACAGGACAGTTTAGCAGCCCCCCACTTCCTCATCAAGCATCGAAACAGAGCACAAGCTTCCTGTGACGCCTCTGTGTCTGTGGTCAATCAGTAAACTAGCATCAATGTTCTTCATTATTGCAAGTTATACTGCACTGGAGGAAGAGACTGGTCCATCCATCTCCAAGGGAACCTACACTTCTGATTGGGAGGAGGATTCACACTGGCATTAGCTCCATCAACCTGCATAGAAAGATACACAAAGCAATAGTTCAACAAAAAGCTATGTTTTTGTTCAATTAAAACTGGATACTTTGGACACAATCATGCTACAACAGTCAGAGCTCATTTTTGATTTCGCCAGTGACCATGTGAACATGTCACAGGTGACTACTCTACATCAATTAACTTTTATTTGTATTTCATACAATTCTAATCCGTACTGTATTTGTGTTGTGTTTTGCAGCTGATGGCTTGTTCTGATTACCCTGCGGTGATAGTAGAACAAGTTCCCCATGCGCACCTGCTGTCCTACTCGGGTTTGACCTTTGAACAGATCAGCAAAGACGACCAGCAACATCTTCTCAAAGGTGTGTTCATGAACACATCATACTAACTTGAAGAATCTGCCTGCAGTCCATCATAGCACATTAAGCTAATTTAGACAAAGACTAAATTAAGCAAAATTGGAAAAAAGTAAACATAACTTCTAACCGCGCATGCGCATCGTTTGGCTCTGAACAACCCGCCCGACCCGACCACGCTCCGGGGAAAAAATCAGGAAGTAAAACAAAACATTCCTGGCTAGTGTCTGTCTTGAAAGACAGGCAAATACCATAGTAGGATGACGTGGGCAAGTTGGGATACGGCACCAATGTCTTAGCCAATGTCTAGTCAAATGTTTAAGAGTAAGTGCACACTTCGCGGCATCGTGTTACTTATTTGTGAGGAGGGCTGCGAACTGAAAGTTAGGCATGCCTTAAATGCTATGCTAATTTGCTAATGATACCCATGCCTGTGATGGTAACAAAGACATGTTAATGCTTTTGACGATTCAAAATGCCTTTATTCTTTCTGGTAAGATAATAACTCTATCATAGATTCTCTTTCAAACTTATATATCGAGCAGCAGTTGTAAATAAAAGTTGATGACCGGGCAGCTGTTAGCAGATGTTGGCTATCGCAGCATCTAGTAGCCATCATCTATGTCTATTGAACCAAAAAAACACATGCTTCAGTTGTATATATGTTTTATATGTATCTAGTGCTGAACAGACCTGTAAAAAGACCTGATAAAGCCTGTTTTTTTCTAGTGGAACCATGTGAAAGTGGTGAAGAAGAAACCATGGAGACACTTGTTGCTGCTGACTCCCTTCTCAACATGGACTGTGCAGACACACTGTCTCTGGAAGAACATTATTGTAAGCTGCTCATCACTTCCCGTAACCGTGTTGGTGAATGGGCAATCCATTTTTAGACATGATGGTTTCAGTTGTTCTAAGATTGAACATATTTGTGTCCTCCTACAGCCCAGGCCTTTTTACCGTCACTGAGTGATGTCATTGCAGCTCCGGTTACCCAGGTGACCGTGTCAGCAGAGGGCATTGTGGGAGCTGTGGACCAGCCACTGTGGCACACTGTGCACCATGACCAGTCTGCTACCTCTCAGTCCAAAAAGAGAGGTCAGCCAATGCCAGCTCATGTACAGCAAATGTTCTTGATTTGTAATTCTAAGTCATTATGATGTTAATTATTTTATTTTATTTTTCAGGAAAGAAACATAGAAACCGCAGAGCTGAGTCTCCCACACCAGACATTACTGTAAAAAAGGACAGATATAATAAAGGTACTGAAAATGCAATCCAGTAGTATGAAAAATATGTTCCTTAGAGATATGCTGTAATATGTCATGTTATCATGTTTTAAGTATATTCCTTTTCACTGTAGGTGGAACCACACTGTATCTGTGGCAGTTCTTGATGGAATTGCTACAAGACAGACAAGTCTGCCCCCGCTACATCAAATGGACTGATCATCGCCAAGGGATCTTCAAATTGGTCAATTCAAAAGCTGTTGCCAGACTCTGGGGCAAACACAAGAACAAACCTGACATGAATTATGAGACAATGGGCCGAGCTCTAAGGTACGACACAACAGTTACAACTCAAATACTGTAATCTCTTCATTATGTTATATTTAATATGCACAAATTGGTGCTATTATATATTCAGGCATACTTTTTTTAAGGAAAGTATGTTGATATGAAGTATAACGCAATAATCACAATATTGTCATGCAATTGTATCAAAGGTCTCGCAATAATATCTTAATAGAATATATTAATTGCAAGCATCTTCCATTTACTTGAGCTTGGAACCACTACAAGCTATTTGGGGACTTGTGACCTCTTGTGGCTGAAGCTAGTATCAAACTTTTTAAAAAATATATTAGTTTAAAAATATAGAGGTGTATTGGGGGTAATTTTAGCTTCCTTGTTATCTCATAAGATGTATTTGCCATCATTGTACATTAAATTGTACCTTACTTAACCTTACCACTTAGGTACTACTACCAGAGAGGTATTCTGAACAAGGTGGAGGGTCAACGTTTAGTCTACCAGTTCACTTCACTGCCCAAAGATATGATTTATATCACTGACGGAGAAGGTTCCAAAGAAGAGGATGATGAAAACAGCTCTGATGAAACTGACAGTGAATCAGATGACAGCACGATATCCTCAGGTGACCAATCATTTGACCAGGAGACATTTTGCCCACCTCCACAAAAGAAAATGTCTGTACGACCCCCTGGTCCAACAAAGACCAGAATAACTCCCAAAGCTGCAGTCCAGCGTGAGACCGTCTTGAGGTCAGCCAAGAACAGCCTCATCCAGGAGCAGCATCTTCCCATCGTCTCTGCGGAGATGCTGCGGACCCTCCAAAACCTCCAGAAGGTCCAGTCTCTACAACCATCAGGTCACGGCTCTGTCTTCAAAACCGCTCAGCTGCTGGGGAGCCTGTGTGAGCGGCAGGCAGCAGCTGAAGTGCCAGTGGACAGTAAACCTGCTCTCAACAGTGGAGAGAAAAAGTCACACTGTGGAAAAACAACAGTGGAAACTGTGTAGCTTGCGCATTATGTAGCCTAGCACAAATCTATGAAGACCCCCAACTATTTATACAACGTCAACATGCTGTTGAGCTAAAGCCTGACCAAACGTCACTGCAGCACACAATACGTTTGTTTTTTATTAGTACAGGTACTCCGCTCAGTGCCCTCTGTTACATCTCTGAGTGGTCAGCACTTGTGATTGAATCTCACAATATCAGAGAAAATTCTGCTTTCTCTATAACTAATAATCTTTAGATTATCTGCAGTATTGTGAAAATAATATGTGTATATATTTTATTTCCTCACACCAAAAACATATATGTTAGCTTTTGGCAATTCCGGTACAGTCAGTGTGAAATGTTGACTGTGTATGTAAATGGACATGGATAACAAGCTAGCCACTGCGTTCAAATTAGGAAGTTTGCATTTGGGCTCTTCTGGTTCCTACTGACCCTGGCTCCCATGACTTAGATTGGAATATTGTTATCCCTCCCTCTGTAACTGTCGCTGTCAACCTCATCATTTTGGCCTTAAAATTATCATATTAATCCTGATGTTTTTAATTTCTCTATTTTGTCCATTTAAAAAAAACAAAACTTTCCAAACATTGAGCCTCGCTGCAAATTCACTCCTACAAATGCTGTGGGTGACGTCACACTCACTTAGTCCACTTCTTTATACAGTCTGGTGTGAAAAGTATAAAATGTCAAAAACAGGCATTATTGATTTTATTCAAGCATTCCACTTTCTTTTATGTAAATATATTTTGGCCTCCTCCACTGGAGGTGTTTTTCCTCTAAATGTTAAATTGGGAAAATGAGGTATAAGTTAGTGAAAAATGTATGAAGGTGAGATTCAGTCACAAATGGTTTCTCAAGATGTAAAAGGACAACCTCTAGGGCAAAAATGTGTAATCTTATGAGCTTGTCTTTATCTCAGCATTATTTAACATTTTTATTGCCCTTTACACCAAAGTTACATGCACTGGAAGGTCTATTGCTGCATTATCTGCAGACACGTGCTTGCACTCCTGCTCCTGATTTTGGAGTGATTTTCTGATGATCACACTGTGCCCTGCTCTCAGTCTTACTATCGTATGTGTCTTAACTGTTGCACGCTAATTAAAGTCTGCCTTGTAAATGGGTTTGCACTAAAGGTTACTCCTGCTGTTTAAGTGCCTGAAGACTGGTTGCAGTGTCCTTGGTTTTTTTAGGACAATGAGGATGTCAAGGGAAACATTCCATTAATTTACTGCTTTTGTTTGTGAATGATTGAAAACAAGGGATTATTGTTATTTCTGAAATTGCAGTCCGACACTGCTGCTCCTCTGTGACAATCAACAGTGACATGAAGCTGTTGCTTGTTTTGCTTTTGTGCCTTATATGTACTTGTCGTTATTTAGTGGTTATTGTGTTCTTATACGTATATTATTAACTTCTATGGACCTCTAAAGCCTTAATGTCTTTATGTATTCATTATTATACAATATACTGTATGACTGTGTTTTTTGCCATTTCCCTCAGGTTTATAAAACTTTGATTTGCTTTATAGAGTATATGCCTTTTGCACCCAATTAGCCTATGCAAGAATAAAACGACTTGCTCATAAAGTCATACTGGCTTGTATTTATACTCACTTGTGGCTTTTTAAATCTAATGCTACACTACACACTACACCACGCTACACACATACTATTGTATCAGTCTTGCAGTCTTACATCAATCAGGATTTATTTTTACCTACACATACTGTCCTGTTTAAGGCACATTATGTCTTAAGACTTTATATTCCATAAATATATGTGTATTTATTTAGATTTAAAGCACTCATTACCTCACCATTACCTACAACCAATCATTAATCAGTTAGTGCAGGCTCTGCAGCTCATTTAATTAATTTTGGAGGTTCTGCAATTTCACATGAGATGTTGCCTGCCAGTACACTCAGAATGAGAAAAGCTAATTTGTGATGGAGTATCTTTTTAAAAACAATTTCAGCGCAGGCTACAGTCCCTTCATTGCTGGTTCATCATTCCCCTTATGATACCCCTCGTCTGTATCGAAGTGGTGCTGCTGTGTGGCCTCTCCAGACCGCACGGGGCGCTGCTGTCGCTGTGTCCGGGCCGTAGCCGGATGTTGTCTGTTGCAGCTTTGAGCAGTGGCCGCTGTTTCACTTTTCCGCGGACCTCTCATCTAGAACTTTCCTGTAGTCCCCGGGACAGCGATGGCAACAGAACGGTAAGTTTCTCAGCCCCTCGTCTCGTCAATGTTATTCTGCGCACCCTCATACTCGTTGTTTAAAGTCTGTCTTTCCTTTTAGCAGTTTCCCTGATAGCCTGATTGACGAGGATCCACAGAAAGCTCTAGAGGTAAACAAACCGCTTCATCATGTTCATCAGTTCGTTTTATTTATTTTTAATAATTTGAGCTAATATGGTTCAGGTGGTTTCAAACTTTATTTTGCTCAATCTTCTTATCCTGATGTCTGTGTTGCTTGACATTGTATCCTGTTGACTTTTCATCAAAACTATCCACATAAGATTCCAGATAACTGCCTTTGAAACCCTTAACACCATATTCACATCTCACTTTACTTCGTTGTAATTTCGAGGCTTATATTTTGTTATCATGTCTGTAGTAGATCGGAGTACTGCAGGTAGTTTCACTTTCAGTAGGTTGCAAGCTATTCATGCTGGTGGTTTCAAGCTTGGAACCCATTTTGCGCCGACTTCACCCTGGGGGTGTTCTACATGTATCTCTAATGGTGGAATGCTTAGAAGTTACCATGGTGACACAATGCACAGATCAGCAAACACTGTCAAAAAGTATTAAGATAGTCTAAATACTCATATATTTATATAGACAACGTATTTTCAGGAGCCTCTGATCAAAATGAGGATTCATGGTTCTACCTAGGTGTTTGATTTTCAACAAAAACGTGAGAGTGATTAACTAAAATTAAGGCTGACTAATGCTAGCTAACTTGTGACTGTAATTTTATGTGTGAGAGACTTGTTTAACAGCACAAATGAGCACACCTGTTGTATTTCCAACCAATTAAATTCTTTATGCTCAGATTATAAGTATAACTTGAGCAAAAAAGCCTCAGACAGAGTCGTGTCTACTGTTGGCAGCACTCCTCAATAAATATGCAACTTTTTGAGGTTTTTCCCATTTAAAAGATATCATATTTATTTTTTAATTCTTTATTATTCTGAAAACCATGGGATGGATTATATGAGCCATGTTAAAGGGAGGTGTCATGCTTCAAAGTGTCATGTTTAAGTGGAGGCGTTTTGGGGGGTTTTTGTGCTAAAATGTCATAAAATCTGTCCATCTCCATAGAAACAGGCAGGTGACTCCACTTAACCTCTGTTATTTTGTTAATCGAATAAATTAAATATTTTAGAGTTGCAATCATACTGTGCCATTCCAGGTAAAGCATGTCCATGAGACCAGCAGGAGACAGACCCTACACCAGAAAACTTACATAGTGCACCTTTAAATTATAATGACTACAGGGCTGTGCAGAGCTGAACTAGGTTTGATACAGTATTCAACCTTTGTACTTTGACATTTTATAGGTACTGAACAAAGCCCTGCAGGAAGAAACAGTCAATGCTGAGTGGTTCTGCCAGCGTGCCTATGCCCACATCCTTCTGAAGAACTACAGCTGTACGTTTACACCATATAGTTATGATGCATGGTTATATAATGTATCTTTTTATGTGAATGTGTAAACAGGAATCAAACAGTCATGGTCAGGTACATGAATCTTACCCAGAGGGGAGAATAGGATAGAAGGGAGAAATACTAGGAATCAAGCAGAGTGATCGCATTGAAAACTGAAGGTTGGCAGTTTGATCTTAACACTTGTATGTCAATGTGATTAACGTGACACAATACAATAATGGGAAAAAAAAATCACACACAGTACTACAATTTCTATTCCATTGAAAATTATCATTTAAATTAAATTTGGAAAACTGTTTGTGTTGAAATGTTAGAAATTCCATATGAATGACAAAAAATGGCAGGAGAAGTAGAATCAGATTTAATCAGAAAATAGAATGCATGTGTTATGAAGAGATAAACACCTCTATCAAAAACATTCATAGCAGAAACTGTCATGCTGTGCAAACATTTTAAAATTAAAGACATAACATATCTTTTTGCAGGTGCAGTTGATGATGCCAGAAAAGCTCAACAATTAAAACCTAATCTTCCACAGGCATTTATGCGCACAGGGTATGTATCTTATCTATTGTACATTAGTTTGGTAAAAGCTTATTAAATGCTGCAGACCATTTGTGGTGGTGATATAAATGCAGTTTGGTCCTGTGCTGCCTGTAGAATAGCAGAGTACCACTTGAACCATCTGGAGCCGGCACACGCAGCCTTCACTCAGGGACAGCAGCTCGACGGTGAGTTCATGCCTCAGTACAAACTTCACAACCTCCCTCTCACCTCCTTCTACACTGTCACTCTGTGGCTCACATCTTTAATAACACACTTAAAAGGATTCAAGTACTGTGGGGGAAAGCAGTAAACTACTGCAATAAATTATGTATCAAATGATATGGACATACTAGTTTTTTTATTGTATTAAATAATACATAATCTTTGATAACAAAATATACTAAAATAATATTGTCTTTTTTTTTTTTAAAGTAAAATAAATAATTAAAGCATTTGGTGACATGTATTTTAAGAGGTTAATTTTACAATCCCATTAACTTTTTGCACAATATTAACTGTTAACATTAACAATTGCTGACACACTGAAATACATTTATTGATTGAATAATATAATCTGATCATAAACATAATATTTTATGTCAAGTGATTGGTGTATTGTTGAAATAATAAAATAATAATTCATAGACTTTTTCATATTGGGCTTTGTCAAGTTGGTTGAGTATTGTGCTTCTGTCTCCCATTTACCTGTACATTCTTAATCACAAAAAGTAACTCTTTTCTTTATATGACTTAACAGTTTCAGACAAATCTTTTGAGGTCTGGATCAAGCGTTGTGAAGAGAAAATGGGAGGTAAGTGGACACATTTTCAATGCAAAGTTGCTTGCTCACGCAACAAATTTAGAATAACAAATTTTATAACTGAATCAGTTGTTACCTTAACTAACCTTTTCAAACAAATGTCCTGTGGTGATGATTATTTTGAGTTACAATCATTGTTTAAATATAATAATTGATTGAATGTTTCTATACTCTGACATGAGCATCACTATTGGCTTTCTGGATGAACAGATGGAAATGTGAGCTCACAGTTGAGGAATAGTCAGAGCTACTCCATCCAATAAACAGTTTTTGGCTGCCTGCGTGGTGCATTTACTGATGCTCACGCTGGGACCCACTGGATCATCAAATAAACAAGAGTACGAGTTTTGACAAACAGGCTTCATACCCGCTCGCACACCTACTCCCACGAGCCATATGATTCATCATAGTTAGCGTTGTCGATGTTTCAAAGCTCCTGAGAAGACCTGCCCCCCACTATAAACTCTCTCACTGGCGCGCACAGGCTGTGAAGGCACAAAACTGCACCAAAATTAGAAACATCCTACATTGCCTCACACTCACACCAGGACAAACTGTTGTGTCTTCGAATCCTGTGGTGTTAATTTGAAGTCTGCACAAAGCATCTGGTAAAGTCATGATTTCTGACACACGGCTCTTCATTCCCTGAGAGCAACCCCCCTCCCATACACACACGCAAACACACATATGCATACACACACTTGCATTTCAAACGTGGCCTCGTTAAGACAACATTAACACGCCTCCAATCATCTCATCTCTGTCTTCTGTCTCTGTGCTCCCTCTTTCTGTAATGAAGTCTGTGAATAATGTATGAAAGCATGGTGTTAAATGGTGATCAGGCGTCCTGTTAATGGGCGTGGATGGGCCGATAAACAAATCGGCAACTAGGCGTGTGTCACTTTTCACTCAAATGTGCATTTCAGGACAGCACAGTTTGTCCTTGATTTTAAGTTACAAAAAGATGTTTCACCTTTGCATCTGCTTCATACATGACTCTGCTCTCTCTCTCTTTGTTCTCAGAAGAAAAACAGAACGGCGACGTACCCAAGGTGAGTTTCCATCTTTGGCCACTAGGGGGAGCTGTTGTTCTCAGCATTAGCGGCTTGTAAAGCTGCACCTGCTACATAGAGTCAAGCCTCACCAAGTCTCCTTTCTCTCTTGTTTTGCCTCTCTGCATTTCCCCCATCAACACATGTTCATCTCAAAATATCATCTCACGGATGTCCCAACAACAGCCAGCGGCACCTGTAGTAAAGTAAGTGCATGAGACAGTTGGGTTCATGTTTTGAGAATGCTTCCAGTGTGTTTGGTTACAAAATGGTATATCTTCAACATATCTCCTTTATAATAATGGGCCCTGGTTCTATAGCTGGGGGGTTCATTGCATGATACCATGCATACAATTCTAGGCCTGTTGAAAAATATCCATGTTTGTTATTGCAGACACGACTGGTACCAAACAGAATCTCAAGTCATTGTCACAGTGATGGTGAAAAACGTTCCCAAGGATGGTGTCTGTGTCAGCTTTACAGAAAGAGAGGTATGAACTCTTAAACGCAGTAGTGCGACTTTGTGAAATGCTCTGAGCTGTTTCTTCTCTCAGAAACAGAGATGGGTTGGCTCTTGGTGTTTCCTCAGGGGGGCCCATTAGACGGGTCTTGCGCATACACACACACACACACCCTCTCCCTGCAGACCAACTATGCCTCCAGTGGTGCCTTGTTAACATTGCCCCCAAAGTACAGATCTAAGAACAATTTACCCTCCCCAGATTCTCCAACCTCCTAATTGTCTGTAGATAGAAGCCATCACTGATCTAAGATCAGCCTGAGCCCCCAGGGACAACACTTTCTTTATTCTTCATTTTTACTTTCTGTTTTTCCTTTCTTCACTTTTCTTCTCTGATCTCTAAGGGGTAACTGGAAGGCACCCATGGGATCTGCTTTGTCTTTACTAATAGAATAACAAAGTTGAGTTTACCCCATTTAAATGAAATCACTCTCGCTGTCTCTGAATCACAGGCATTTGTTAGTCTCTCTCTCTCTCTCTCTCTCTCTGGTGTGAGGCACATATAGTTCATGTATTTTTTACTAGGTCAGTTTATACAAAAGAAATTAAAGATGAAAGGCGCTGGTCTCAGTCATTTTCCCTCGTGACTCTATCTGCAGCTGCTGTATCCACAGACACTGCAGCACTTTCCGCAAATGAATTTAAGTCTTTGATAGTTTTGTGGAATTGCCTGAAAGCAACTTAACTTTCTAAGCTTTTATCCCTAATCAACTTAGTGCATTTTTCTCCAAGCCACTGAAGTCCATTTTTATTAGAAAGCCCATGGAGTGTTTATCTACAGAAACAAACATTGCTGTGTTGTATTGTAAAGACACCAAATGTTTAAATCTGACATCTGGGACAAGGCTTTAGTATTCCCAGGCTCTGTTGTGAGTTTGCAGGCCGTAGCTGGACTCATTCCTCTGTGCAGGAGCAGCGAGGCGTCCAGTGTGCTCTGACTGACAGGCTGTTAGGAGCTGTCTGACCCGCCCCATCACTCCCTTTGTGGCTCAAGGGGACAGCGGCAGCTTACTCTTGGCTGTCACTGTGGCCAGATCAGATGATTATTCTCACAGACATGCTGACACCTTCTTGTCTGTTTTGTCTTTCTTCAGATAGTGTACCACATTCTTGGATTTCTATTCTGCACTCAAAAGAAAGCATCACTGTTTTACATATTTCGGTATAATTATAATATTGAATAACCCCTAGAGTCTTAAAATTAAATCTAGAAACAAGTTTTGAAAATGATTCATTAACCAATCTAAAAAAAAATTATTTATTTTAAATACCAAGAGCATCGGTTTACAACACAGAAATTCATAACTAAACATATCTTGAATACTCAAGACCTAAAAATGTCACATATCACACATATCACACATGTCACACATCCTCATCTGAGAGTCACATTCTACAATCTGAAAACCAGCAATATTTACCACTGGACTACATTTAACGCAGTATGCCCTCATGTTATAGACATTTCCTTGCTCACTGTGTTCTTGACTTCACAAGTACTACATACAACAGGGGTTATTGATTGCTGCTAGGTTATAACTCATAAGGTCTTTGCTGGGAGCTCTAACATGTCTTTTGTCTGTCTCCTCAGCTCTCGGCCACAGTACGATTGGCTTCAGGGGACAACTACAGCCTCAATCTTCACCTTCTTCATCCAATCGTCCCTCAACAGAGCAACTTCAAGATCCTGTCCACCAAGGTATCGTGAATTTTACATCAACTCCTCTTCAGTTTATTGCTCTGCCACAAAGAATGACTTGTTATTTATATTATATATGTCATTTATTTCATGCCTAAAGCCTAGCCACCCTGTTTCACCTCGTCAAATTTAATTTCTGGCTGCTTCTGACCCGTTTCTGTTTGTGTTTGCAAGAATATCATTCATTCAGTGGAGCTCTAGAGAAGAGTCTTGCAACTAAAATCATTTATAGTAAGTAATGTAATGTAGAAGTAATGCAAGTAGGTTGATTAGTGTAAAATGTGCATAAAAAGTCATACCCAGACTTGGAAACACCTTTATAGTTTGTATGCAACTTGTTTGCTGTTGAGATCAACTGACCTATGCAAAATCACACAACTAGAAATAGTGATGGTAACTTCCTGAATGGGGTTTGTAAGTCAAGATTAAGTTTGTGATATTTTGCACTTGAAAACATCTTTGACATTTGAGTTACAAGAGCTGGTGACAGGTCCATGAAGTAGAAACAGACACAAACCCTTCAGACACAGCACTTGTGTTAAATGGAACAATGTGCAGTAAAACCCACATAAATTGAGGATTGATTTTAAACTGGTAAATTGTCCACCTCAGGGTCATTCTCACTAATGTTAACATACTGTATGACTGTAACCTTAAATACCACTGTGGTAGGCAATAAATGTGTTAAAACAAGCCAGCAATCCAGCTATCCCCAACAATTTTAATCTTAAAGACCGGTATTGTCACAGCGCCAACAGTGCAAATTATGTACAACTCCTAGTCCTGTATGTTTTTAAATGGCTTTTTACTCACATTTGTGGTTTATTAGGTTACGCTTTATTGTCATAGTGAAACACCGAGACATATTGCTAGAGTATAAAACAAAAGTCCAGTACATTTTTAAATATATGTAATCAACAGTCTAGGTTGAGGTAAAATTAACAGGCAAAGAACACTTAATACCCTTTTTCAAAAGATGACACTGTAAATACCAGAAACAAAAATAAATCTTATCTCTTATATATTGCCACCCTCTATGTTCTATAAAGTCATCTTTTTACTTACTAAAAATACATGTGTGAATTTCAAATACATCACTTCCCTATGTGTGATAGCAACTGCTGCTAAAAACAACCTGTTTACATCAAACTTGCAAAGCATAAAAACATAAACAACCTTTGAATAAGATGCAGACGTTCTATTTATTTATTTATTCCAAAGAAACGCTTCTACTAAGTTTTTGAAAGTCAATAAAAGACCTTGAATTTTCCCCGGACCGCGCTTTAACAATGTATGTAGCCTTGCCATCATAGCCTTTATTGTCAACAGTAAAGAAGCAGACTATTAAACGTGTCAGGGAACATCTTTTATGCCGCTATAAAGAGTATATGACATTGTATCGAGAGTATGTGTGTGTATGCGAAAGACGGGGACCCAGCAGATGGGATTAAAAACATACACTTAATGCTCCCATATGCTTTTTAAACATCAGATAAAATATTAGTGGATGGTTGTATTATTAACTAATCATGAACGTGTGACATGGTTAAAAATGCATCAGTCATGAGATAAGTTTAAAGCCTGGTGTGCAAAGCTGCTACAGATCACCACTTAGTTAGCACTTTGAGATTAAGTCTTAATCTCCTCAATAATTCAAAGCTCTGTAAAGTAGGCTGTCACTACCTGTAATGTGTTAATGCCGCTAAAGCTAACCGCAGCTGCACTAAGAATAAAGAAATCCTTATCTTTGGTTGTTTTTGAGTGGAGAAGTTCACCAGAGGAGCGTACAGGAGATTCACACATATGCTCAAATCCACCGCCTCCGCACTTGCACACATTTATTAGCTCCCTGAGTTTCTTAGGCACTGTTTAAGGTGATTATAGGCCTAACGAGTAGGCAGGGCACTTTAACTATACCCCAATTAGTGCGTATTATAAATGAAGTGGGCTAATGAGCACTAGTGAATGGGTGCTGATTCAGGGTTTAGACCTCTGTCCACTCTTAGGCTGCACATCAAGGCAATGTTTTTTCAAATATATTTTCAGGGAGAGGATTAATTTTTCAGTACATTGATCAGCCTGGCCTTGTCGATACTGTACCATAAAACTGTAGTCTCGCAGAGGGAGCGTCCTGGCAACTCGCTGGGTTAGAGATGGACAACCTTTCACTCGTATTTGCAAAGGCCATTTTCAGAAATCGTTAAATTTACTCCACTCAATTCAGCCTATTAGGTTTTGATAAACAACTAAGTAGACAAAGTAGAAGGGGAAGGTGATAATGTAATACCTAATAATACTTGCTTGCCGAGTTGGGTAATAAAAATGAAAATTAAGTTTGAGATTTTTTATTTTTTTTTTTTTTTTTTTTTTTTTTTTTTTTTACATTTGCAAAATAAATAACTGATTTGTTCTTGTAAAATACACCCACCTTACCTGTATAAACAATATTACTTACTACTTTGCAGTTGAGCAAAACAGTTTTCAGATTTCAGATTGTATGGTTTTAAATGAAACAATTGTTTCTAAAAGTGAACCAAGCATAAATCCTTTAATATGATGAATATGATTATTCCGCATCTAATTAAAATAGTTAATTTAAAAATTCAATGGTGCTAGTTTTCATCCAAGGTCTTCTTTACAAGAGAAAAACATTATAGATGACTCAAATGTAGAAAATCTTATACAACTAGCTAATGAAAATAGTTTGGAACAGATTAAAGCATAGAAGGAATATGTGTAAAATTCTGAGGCAAGTAGTGAGATGTTGCCATATTTTGTTGTGACTTTATTGATCTTAGCGGCTAGATGACTACATCGGGTCAGGGTGCTTCATTTCGACTGGCTGCCCTCCTCACAAAGAAAACATTCGCTCACTTTCTTACTTTTCCATGGCAACAGCAGACACTGCATACCAGAGGTGCACGTGGGCTGCAGCTTAAACAAGAGCTCAGTCTTAGAGAGGCCAGTGCCCATGTTGGTCCCACTCATCTTTCTGCAGTTTGTTTTTCTTAATCCAACTTCCTGTTTCATCCTCCCGGGCTGCTGTGCTTTGTGCCTCCCCAAAAACACCTACCTGCCGCGGGTCTCTCTGACTTTAATTCATTGAAAACACACTCACCTTCCTCCAGGACGTCCACAGACAGTTAAAGCTGCCACAAAGAGCTCACTGTTCCCTGGTCCAGCGGGCTCCGCCGGCACGCATGGCCCTGGCACTAGGCTGACCTCCACACTCAGTCAAATTATACATCATTTAAAAAAAGCTTATCTGCCATAACATTATGACCATTAACCAACATTAATGACATATGAAGAATTTAAAAGGGCCAATATGCGCAATTACATGTTGCGCTTTATTCATGTTATAATATTTGCTAGCAAACGTGTACCAGGAGTTTTGTCCCCTCTCCAGAGTTGAAAATGTACCTGCTTCTTTGTCATGGGAGTTATTCTCCATAAAGGTCTTTGTTTTTATTTTATTTTTTACTTGTTCTGAACTTGTTAGGGCTAAAATAGCCTCCGTTTATCAGTGTGTAGCTGAAGAAAACTGCCTTTAATTTTACTGGTCAGCAAATACAGGTCTTGCACCACTTACTAGCACTTTTTAAATTTTGTTTAAATTATGATCTCAACCATACAGTGTCTGAACATGCAAATGATTGTCTTGTTTTTTATTCTTTTATTACAACCTACAAAGTTGTTCAAAAAAGAATAAACACCGAACACTGTAAAGGTTGCTGCAGTGTGGTGGATTAAAATTAGTTTAAAAAAGAAACATCAGCGATGAACAAACTTGTTTAGCTTATTGAAGGTTTGCATTAGTCCTCAACTGGATAGGGGTTCTTTGCCTAAAGGGCTTCTTAACGGGCCAATGTAACACAGGTCATAACAACAGCTAACTTTATATTTGACCACCAGTTTTATACTTGAATCAACGATGTAGCTACAGGTGAAATCATCACACAAGTGACAATGTGGGAAATGCCAACAAACTAGCATGCTCTATCGGGGCCTTACTCAATTAAATATTTTGGATCCATTTAATTCTTCTGAAGCCAAGCAGCCACTGGGGGGGAAAACATTCAAATGAACAACAGCATCAGCAAATCAACTTCCTCCAGATTGGCATGCATCCCTAACGAGCATTTAAAAAAATCCACATTGCCTTCGGAGCAGTGTCTGTAATAGGCTGCCCTGCTCTCTGCTTTCTGTTTATGCTTCATCGTCTTTAAAGACAACTTAGCAGAGGAAAGCTAAGCCGGGCATGTGACGTCCCCTAATCTTTCAACACTCTTTTGCCATTAACATAAAGTATTTTCAGTTTGTGTCTGTGGCGCGTTATCATCAGGGCGACCTCCTCCCGTCCTCCGATCCAACCGCAGGGGTCACCGCGGCAACGGGGAGCCAATTACACACCAGTGTATTTGATCAGAGGCGACGGCTGACACACACACACACACACACATACACACATCACAGCTTCTGATTCACACGAGCTGCTTCATTCACTCCCAAAGTCATCTCTTTTGGGGAAAAAGCTAAAGTGGCGTCTCTGCTCTTTAATTTCCATGCCTGTCAGTGTTGGCGAATGTTTATATTTAGAGCATTTATGTGTCTTTGAGCAGAGTTTGTTTTGAAATATTCAGAAAACGATCTGAAATAAAAAGGGAAGGGGGGCAGGGTGAGGTCGTGCCAAGGAGGGGCTGTGGTGAAGCCTCTAAACATGTGACAAGCTACAGGAGACCCCAGTGCCTCTGCGTACGTGCTATCAAGTTTATAGGAACGCACTGTCCAGCCCTTGGAGTCCTGAGGGGGGTGGCCCCTGTTCGTGGCTGTGCTGTCACATCTCTTTACGGGCCAGAGAGAGTGTCCTGTCTCACACACATGCATACATACACACACATACGCACACACACATACGCACGTCCGCACACACCGGGCCTGCCACGTCCCCTTAACATGTCCCGGAAAACACAGATGTGGCAGCAGATTAATGTTGTATGGGCCGAGGTTGCACACTCTCCCACAGAGACTCACCTGTCCTGAGATTATGATGACATCTCTACAAATATTTATAGATTATATGTCATATAGTAGAACATACAGTTTTAAAAGTAACAATAACTGTATAGGTCTTAAGCCATCTATAGTTAAAAAGTACCATACTGTATAGGCTTTCAGATTCTCATCAAGTTATGTACCTCTTAAAATGCCTAAACGGAAGCTCTCAAAATACCACTCTTGCTAATATTTATCCATGCTTGGTGTTGACACTAAAATTCTGTGGCCATTTTTTTCTTAGTTTCTCAATAAGTGTTGTTGAGGCTTTCATAGTTGTATTTGGGGCGGGAGGGGTTTGAGGTGGAAGGATTTGCTAACTTTACTTGTCTAAGTATTCCAAGATTTAACAAGAAAACCCTAAGAAATATCAGAGGGTGATTATTGGAAACTATGATGAGAAAGCACCTGTCGTCATTTATGGTGCTCCAATAGATTTCTAAAACATCTCTATGTATCCCAAATGGCGCGAGCATCTGAGGCGGGCTGCTGTTTTTGTAACTCCTGATCAAACATGCTAAAACACTTTGAAAGAAACACGGAGCGCCAGAGAACATCTGTTTGCAGGAACAAGATACAGCTGTCAGAAAAAAGTAGTGAACAAACTCTGTATAATAGTTTGAAGATGTTTTGACAAAAGCAGAAATTATACCCAACTTATTTCCATTTGAATACAGTGGAATGTAGTGAAAAGGTTTATTAGTTAAGGTGTTTAGGGTTGTTGAAAATCAAAACTATAGATACTCGGTTGAGCAAGTATAAATATAAAAACATTTATTGTCTTAAGAAAATAGCTTTTTTAGCACTATTTTGGTATACAAAATTGGCCAAAAAAGTACCAAGCATTTTCCATAGTATCAAACTTTCATTTTTTTTTTTTTTTTGTGACAAGACTTCTAGTATAATTGTGCAGGATTAAGGGCACTGCGATCCATACAAAGAGGATCTCATGGCATGGCTTGAAAAATAGCCATGAATTATTCGGGCTGTAACCTGTATTCTCAGCAGGGTTGGTTCTTTTTTTAGTCCGTCGGCCCTTAGCAGGTGAGCCAAAAGTTAATTTCAGACTCTGCACAGATGCCTCGCTGTGCGCGCGGGGCCCGCTGGTGCCGGGGCCAAAAGCGCTGACAAAGACGCCCGACCGAAGTGATCTATCAGCGGCAGAAGGTTGGAGAAGGTTGAGGCAATCACACTGTCTCATTTCCTTCAGTCTGCTCGCGTCTCCGTGCTGTCAGTTAGCCGCTCCTCCTCTCCCTCCTCTACCTCCACTACCTCTGCTTTTCTTTCCCTCTTCCCCTTATAAATGAATCATCACGCGGCGGCCAGCGGAGCAGAAATGTTCCTTAATTGCTCCAGCGCGTCTCGCTCACGCACAGGTTGGACATGTTAAAGGCGCAGGACTATAATGGCAAGAGGCGCGTGTGTGGCTGCTATGTGCCCTGTCACTATAGCTCAGTGTTAAAAGCATGTGTCCCCCCTCTCTCTCTGTGCCTTTCCCTCTTTGTCTCTTTCTTTCTCTCCTTCTTCCTCACCCCCTCTTTTTGCTCTGTTTTTCTTTCTCAACACCCACCCCTTTCTCTCTCTCTCTCTGCCTCTCCCTCTCTTTGTCCCTTTCTTTTCCCTTC
>JACN01060229.1:0-11113 GCA_000787155.1 Scartelaos histophorus
GTTTAACAAGTTAAAGCTGAAAGATGCGCTCCTTGACAAACTATCAACCGACAGTTAAATAAAGGCAGCGTTCCAGTGATAGTTTTATTAAATGTCTTGATCCACTGGTTAAAGCCATGGATCTAGTTAAAGCCCGGAAAAGTCGCGCTGTCATTGGATAAATGTAAATGTCATTCAAACCTGTCCAAACGGGGCCACGCCCCCGACAGTGGAAGGGGCGGGAGAGCGGGAAGGGGGTTACTTAGCAACGAAACGCACCGGCTGTCAATCAAACCTGTTGCTAACGCTAGCGGGAGCGACCTCGGGGAATGAAGGCATCTGATTGGTCCGTTATTTATGTTCATATCTTGATTTAAGAACAAAATATCGAAATAAAAAAATCAGGATCATGTAGAGCGGGTTAATACGAACATTTTAAGATCAAAATGACAAGGCCAGAGCAGCAGGTACAGAGAGAGAGGCGACAAGATCCTAATGTTAGTCAATGGGAGCCAGAGTCAAAAGGAGCTGGAAGAGCCTCCTGGAGCACTTCCTGTTTGGCACACGACGGCTAGTGCGTTAGCTATGTCCATTCATAGGTACACAGTGCACCTTTAAACCTTTATATTTCCTCCCTTTTTTTACAGTATTTTTTTTCTGTGTAATACTTGAATCTCAACATTTAAAAGACCCATTTGGGCACATTTGGGATGTAGCGCTAAAACTTGATCACGATCCAGATAATCCCGGAAAACACGAAGAGAATATTTTTGTCAGAATCTCATCCATTTCAAATAGAATGGACACGGCCTAATAGTGTTTTTTAAGAGGGCTTTAGGCGTGCCTGTCCTCACCCAGATATGCTGAAACCTCACCTCCACTCAGCTCAAAGTAAATGCGGAGACTGTAATGGAGAGCCATCAGTGAGCAGGCTTTTACAGCACTCAGAGGCATTATGATGTTATTGATGACGGGGTTTGAGGACGCTCGTGAAATTGTACATTGCATCTCATAAAGTGCACCTCTAAATGCTGCTTTAACGCTGTGGTTTGGGGAAAATGCCGTGAAAATTTAGAACATTTCTCAAGTGCTTATGGTGCAGATCTCACACTACTTTTTTATTTTTTTATTTTTTGAGAATTAGTAACTGATTCTATAACGTGGACGTTTTTGGTACACTGTAACTTTTCACTCTCCAGGGCAGAAATAAAAACTTTAATACAGTTTTGACAGCATTAAACTGGATACGAATCTACAAAGGTGGGTTTTGAGGTAGGGGTAAAGAGGTGATTTGTCTGAGTTCAGGTCTGCATAAGATAAGATAATAGAAGATAATGAAATAATATTTGCATCTTGTTATAAAACGTCGCACTTTCCATATTTAGAAATCCACCTGAGTATTATAGCAACAAGAGCCAATCAGGATTTAGGTGGTTCAATGTGCCCGCCCCCAGACCGGAGACCAGACCAGAGACCAGAGACCAGACCAGAGACCAGAGACCAGAGACCAGAGACGAGAGCCCATAGCCCAGAGCCCAGAGCAGAGACAAGACCAGAGACCAGAAACCAGACCGGAGACCAGAGACCAGACCAGAGACCAGAGACCAGACCAGAGACCAGAGACCAGACCAGAGACCAGAGACCAGACCAGAGACCAGACCGGAGACAAGACCAGAGCCCAGAAACCAGAGCCCAGACCAGAGACAAGACCAGAGACCAGAAACCAGACCGGAGACCAGAGACCAGAGCAGAGACCAGAGCAGAGACCGGAGCAGAGACCGGAGCAGAGACCAGAGCAGAGACCGGAGCAGAGACCGGAGCAGAGACCGGAGCAGAGACCGGAGCAGAGACCGGAGCAGAGACCGGAGCAGAGACCGGAGCAGAGACCGGACACCAGAGACCAGACACCAGAGACCAGACACCAGAAACCAGAGACCAGAGACCAGAAACCAGACCAGAGACCAGAAACCAGACCAGAGACTAGACCAGAGACCAGAAACCAGACCAGAGACCAGCATAGAGACCAGAGACCAGAGACCAGACCAGAGACCAGAGCATACTGTATTTAGTAGTTCTAAAGAAGAACAGTGTGTAGAACTGTGCTGATAATGAAATACAACACATGTTTTTGATTTCCCAGCAGCCTCGGGGCATCACTGTGTTATTATTGAAACAACAACAGCGAAGTCTATGGAGCTGTCATTTCCACTATGTGACTTTACAGGGAGATGAAGAGTCCTAAAGCTCCTGTTCCTGATGCAGCAGGGACCTGAGCTCTCACCGAAATCTGATCGCGTTGAGTCTCACCTGTCAAACATAGCATCGTATCCGGGCGTGGGCTTATAGTGGTGTAAAATGGTGCATATCGACCTCATCTATAACCATTTGCACACTCATTTGAGGCAGAATAAATGATGAGACTTAATGCAACTGTGTAGGCTTTGCACTCGTTTGAAACTCAAATGTAGCTTCAGTCAGTTTGTACAAATAATGCTTTAAATCCACGTTTCCATTTTTAGTTGAGGAATAATGGGCTTTCACTTTGACATACGCTACCCGAGGCCACATAGTATTAAGTTAAAGCAAAAAACAACGAAAACGAAGCTAAAGTAGTAAGATAAGGTCCTGTTAAGATTTATTTTCCCATCCTTCACTTCTAAACCGGCTATTTCCATTAAACACACTGGGCATTCACATCCTCTTTAAACTTCACTTACTCTGAATGAGGATATCTGAGAAGACACATTAGCAGTAAGAGCAAAACCAAGCATCAGCGCTAAAAGGAGCAGGATAATGCAGACAGCAGCTCAGTGACTCAAACAAAGTGACCGGCGACGAGCTTTTTGTGTCACCAACTGTTCGAAATAAAATCTGCATTCTTAAATTGTAGTGGAAGTACTGCCTTTAAAGTTATATTAGTCCCGATTTCGGTTTGACTTAGATCTTAAAGTACAGCAGCACTGACTTGATACATGCCAATTTATATTTTTTTCTGGCTAAAGCAAATTCCTACTTGGTAAATTTTGTTATTCAACTGTAGAACTAAAAATGGTTCTCCTCTGCTGGTGCTGTTTGGTGCCATCCAACCCTGAGGAGGATCATCAGTTTTACAACCTGCTGTGGTTTTCTGTAGGCGACCGGTCTCAGTGTTTCCCAATGGAAAAATCAGCATTAAATGTAATATACAATGAGAGAATGGTTTCACAGTTCGTCATTTAACGTGTGCCAAAAAGGTTTGCACTCGTGTCACGTTTGTATGAACTTTTAGCGCAAGTTCTCACCTTGAAAATGCTACTTTTGAAAACAGAACTTTTCTTTTACGCTCTTGAATAGCGACTTTGTGTATATTTCAACCGTTGCTCATCATTGCATCATGTGGACTTTAAAGACCACATTTCTGACGGTAAATTATTATGTACAAAGTATTCCTCGTCCAAAGGTCAGAATTCGATATTCACCACACGCAGTGCATTTTAGACCTCGACATCGCTTTAGTTGTCTGTCTTTTTGAGTTCACAAAATTATGTTTAAGTGTAATTTTGTGTTTTTTCTGTCTCCTGTACTATTTGACCAGCACAAATACGGCATCAGCCTTTTCAACTATGCTGTACCAGACTTAATAAGATGGTTAGACACAAAGTCGCGGCTTTTTTGACATGAAACATCCATGCAGTTTCTTTATTGTATGTGCTGCACGTATGAAAGTGAAGGCTGAAGTGGGTCCATTGACTTCAATTACCCCCTACATTATCTACATTATACTTCCTCATGGATCATTGGATTATAGTAATAACTACTGCAGGTGTCATAAAATCACCTTGCTCAAAGTCTTCCAATATGCGCCTCACAGAAAGCATCATTTTATTTTTTTTTCCATGTTACTTTTATGATGATTATTTATGTTTTGAGCTGTTTTTATTGCGATGTTAACGTTAAACTTTCTGTATGAATTGTGCTTTACAAATAAACTTGCCTTACCTTTCCAGTATCTTTTTTGTATTTTCATTTTAAAGTTTTATTGTATTAGCTTTTCTGTTGGAAGGCCTGTCACCTATAGTCTCCATGAATATGTTGTTACTTTGAATGAATATTCCAAATAAAACCATTGGAAAAAGATTAAACCTTCTATCTGGCGCCACTGATTGTTTTCTAACTTAATTAACACGCTTTATAATTACATTTTTAGATGCTAACTGACAGAAAGCATTCTCCACACACCTGGATTTGACTCCGCTCTTTGTTGTTTCTGAATTGGCCTGTTGGTTGGCTCCACACTGGCTTGTATTGTCTTTCCAGCGCCTAGTTTTGGGTCTCTGATGTTTTGCTGTTTTGCTGTCTACCAGGGGGACCGCTGTGATGGTTAATTGGTGTTGAAAAGAGATAATTTCGTCAGTGCTTTTGGATCTCCATGCAGTCATTTCTTTGTTGTCATCAAATCAGCATGACTGTTTTATTTTTGGACCGACTGTTATAAAACATGTTGAGAAATTTGGATATTATTTCCCTATTGTCTAACTTTCGCCACCTCTTCACTGACAGAGAATGACTCATATTGACGTCCTCAGATCTAAATTAAACCATATTTGGCGCTCGCTTTCGTAAGTCTTCCTTCTGATATCTGTTAAGACATTGGAAACAGTCAAACTTAAACTAAACTTAAATGTTTTATGGACTGAATCTTCCACCTGCTTTGCTTTTACTTTATCTCTATGCTAATGAGTCTTTTCCTGTGTTTTGTCTCCTAGGTAAGACCCGTCACTTGATGTGTTCTTGATGTGTTTCTTTCATCTGAGTCCGAACGTAACACTCAACACAAAAGTAGGTGTAAACAGCTGTTCACATACACTCACATCTGATTATATATGACGATATTCATTTTTTATATGTGCTCACTGCTCATTTCTGAAGTTTGTGTAACGATGCGCTTGACTACTGACAGCTGTATTTCTGCGCCATTAACATGCAAAAGAGAAATCAAGTCTTGGAATAGTGTGAAAAATGCTATAAACACGGGGCATCTGATTTTCAAAACATGGAAGTACATGTGGCTCTCACAAACTCTTTCTTTCTGGCTTTGGGATGACATGGCATGCAGTACTCAGTAACTGTTTTTCCACCCATATAAAATGTGCATATTTTCAAAACTTGCGTTATGAGTAAGAAGTGTGACATAATCCCTGTTTCCATCAAAGTGTTGGAGTGCATAACTGAAGGTTGGTGCGTAACTGAAGGTTGGTGCGTAACTGAAGGTTGGTGCGTAACTGAAGGTTGGTGCGTAACTGAAGGTTGGTGCGTAACTGAAGGTTGGTGCGTAACTGAAGGTTGGTGCGTAACTGAAGGTTGGTGCGTAACTGAAGGTTGGTGGATAACTGAAGGTTGGTGCATAACTGAAGGTTGGTGCATAACTAAAGGTTGGTGCATAACTGAAGGTTGGTGCATAACTGTAGGTTGGTGCATAACTGAAGGCTGGTGCATAATTGAAGGTTGGTGCATAACTGTAGGTTGGTGTATAAATGAATGTTGGTGCGTAACTGAAGGCTGGTGCGTAACTGAAGGTTGGTGCATCACTGAAGGTTGGTGCGTAACTGTAGGTTGGTGCGTAACTGTAGGTTGGTGCATAATTGAAGGTTGGTGCATAACTGTAGGTTGGTGCGTAACTGAAGGTTGGTGCGTAACTGAAGGTTGGTGCGTAACTGAAGGTTGGTGCGTAACAGAAGGTTGGTGCGTAACTGAAGGTTGGTGCGTAACTGAAGTTTGGTGCATAACTGAAGGTTGGTGCGTAACTGAAGTTTGGTGCATAACTGAAGGTTGGTTACCAAGCGATGAGGGCACAAGGTCTGATTTGATTTGTGTTTGAGATGCTTTGTGGTATTTACGTGTTTTCTGTACACTTGTGTGTCATATCCAAAAGTTACGTTGTTCAGATTTTAATGTTGTAGATATGTTTTACCAACCGGCTGAAGGCTGCTCCCTCAGTCTTTGTCAAAGTACTGAGGGTGAAAAAGAATGAAGTCCTGCAGTGGATGTGCATAAACCTCCCCTGAGTTCCATGACGGTCACATATATTCTCTACATCATTCTATGCAGATCAATGCTTTTCCACCTTCCAAAATGTGCTTCATCTGTTATGTGCCCTTATGTGGTGGGATACATCCACCTGAAATGATCAAATACACTTTTAAAATTCCGTTCTTAATCTGACGTCTGTGCTTTTCCACCACTTGCTACTTATGCAAAATGTGTATTAAAAATAACGTGACGGAAACACAACTGTTGATTAGTTTACTTAGAGGTCCATAAATGCTTCTTGTTGATCCATTTTACACATCTTGCATTCTTTTCCAAGATTCCACCCCAGATTTATTTACTTTGTGTAATCCAGACTGTGCTTTATGTCAACATTTTCTCACCCAAGCATGAGTGAAAAAGATTACAAGAGCGGCGCTTACCTCGGTGTTTAAATGTCAGCTCTGAAAGCCTTTAAGACAGAAGTCCCACTCCCTGTGAGCGACATTACAGCTGCTTTTTACAATGTGCAGTGTGACTGGGGCTGAAGGCTGAATCTGATAAAAGACTATAAAACTCACAACAGCTGGAGATGGTGCAGAGGAGCTCACAGGGAAGGAATGAGCCTCGTAAAGCACAAAACATGGACCTTTACAGAGACATTGTCCTCTTTCTCATGTTCATAAGGAGCAAATCCAAGCTCTTTTTTCTTATTGACAATATAGGACTTTTTGCTTTTTTTCTGGCCTGTTTCGCTTTTAATAATAGGCCAATGACACAAATATATTCTGGTAATGGTGGTAGTAAATGAAAAAAAAAAAAAAAAAAAAAAGTAATTTTCCGATAGATTTAAGTGAAATGAAAATCACTGGGTTATGTCAGAGCAAAAACATACCTGGAGTTGTTTTTTGTTATTCAATCTATATCCTCAAAGCTCAAAATGGCCTGTTGCACCTTGTGCTGTCACTTCCAGGGCTGAAATCATCCAAATGATTTTAGTGAAGGTGTATGTAGTTTAAAAAAACCCAAAACAAAACACAGTAGAGCACTTCCTGCATTACCACATGACATCACAAGGTGGAACAGAGCGTTGAACTGGGCTTAAATAAGCAGGGGTTGTGTGTTAAACATGTGTGAATGAAACAAAACACAACAAAAACATTATGATGTAGATCAGAAAATAGCATTGTATAGGCCCTTTAAGCATGATATATGTAGCTACAGGAAAAAATTGCGATAATGCTACATAATAATGCCAATAAACCCATAAAAAGTCCGAGCTGCAACAAATAAATGGCAGAATGAACAGATATTTAGCCGCACAGATTATTTATTCAACCCTCTACAGCTTAAATCTGATGTTATTGTCTAAAATCTCTCCACTAAAGCGAGGAAATTGCACCCATGATAAATACTGAGCCCCAAAATATATAGTTCCAGCTTTCTTATATTGACGGATGAATCAATATAGTAATCGTAGTAACAGGCCTAGAATGAGTGAGAGTCTGGGAACCCCGGATAACAATTGCGTATACTGAGGCTTCTTCATTTATTTGAACGTGGGTTAAATGTTAATGTTTTGTGTACTGTATTTGCAATCACTGCTCTTTAGTCAAAATCAATATTGGAGCTTTAAGCATTGTTTGTCTGATATCTCAAGCTAAATTGCCTTTTGCCAGTATAAATTTACAGGCTAAAACAGGTCTAGTCTGGTGGATCAATACGTTTCGACATCAATCTGTGCTTTGAAATGGAGCAGGTTGTTTACTGAGACACCGAGTCTATTGTGAATTCTAAGCAAATGTCATATTATTTAAGATGTATTTATTTGTAAGGTGTAAGATGCTATATTTGTGCTATGACTGCAGCGGTCAGTGGTTGTAGTGACGTCGCACAGGGGGTGTTCTACATGTATATCTAATAGTGGAACGTTTAGGGGTTACCATGGTGACAGCATGCACCCACTGGCAAATAAACTCCACAAGTTTTAAGATCGTCTGAATACTCAAAAAACACTACGTGAATTTAAACCGCACATTTTCAGAAGCCTGTGATCAATACAAAGATTCAGGTTCCTGTTTAGGTTTTGGATTTTCAACAAAAAGAGGTGAGAGCTGCTTTTTAAATTATATAATACTACTTCTTCAAATTGGAAAACCCCATTTCTCTCAGATCTTTTACATGAGAGCTTTACTTGCAAATGAAAACAATTGAATTCAGAATAAAAATTAATTCCACTTTAAAAGGGCCATGTAAACACTTTGTTCCTAATGTAAATGATTATTCAGAATTAAGCTTAATTCCAAAGTAAGTGGGTGGTTTATTATGATTTTGAAGCCGAATTAATTTATTCCTCGATCATGTAAACATTTATTCCTCTTACAAATAATCCTCAGCTCGCAGACGTAAAGTGTGATGATAAAATTCTCAATCTGCTCCTTAATTATCATCGGAACCACTGTGAAAAAAAGTTTGTATCGTGTTTGTGTCCATGGCTTAAGGACAAACGAGAAAAAGAAAAGCCGGTGGCAACGTCTTTTCTTTCTAAACTTTAATTTGGAATGATTATGACTTGAAGAAGAATATTTTAATTCCAAAGTATTTAATTCAGAACTATTCATTTGGCATTAAAAAAAAAAGAAATCACGTAAATGTAGCCACAGATGTGTCAACAAAATGTAATAAGTGGCTAATTTCCTTCATGACCAGTAAAAGACGGAGAAAAACCACAAGGGAAAATGAGGCTACGCGACAGTTTTAGTCATTTTTACAAAAGAAAGGGACCCAATTATGAGGGAGTTTATCAGTATTTTAAAATAGACCAATTACCTCAAAGTCACGGGCCCTCGAGTGTGTGTGTAAGTGAAGTTTAAATAGAGTCAGCCTCGGGGAGTATGTTTGTCTTGTTTTAATTTGCATGATTTAACACTTTACACAATGTACTGATTTAATTATTGCACTGCCCCCTGTGGGAATGTCCACTTTCACCTGTACTCTTTCTTTTACTTCAGCTGCAATAATTGAAATGGACCAAATTGCTCACTGGACAATTTGTTTCACCAATCATCTGCGTGACTAAAAGGTTAGAAGAAAAGGCTAATGCTAATAGGGGATTTAAGTACTTGCAATGTTTCATATTTCCAATCGTGGGCTGTTAGGATCTGCAAGGCCTTCTCTGTTGCCTTAAAAAAGAAATATCTGAATCACAGATTGATATCCTTTAAATTTTGTCCATGAATATACTTTTTCAGAGGGCTTCCTTTTTATTCAGGAGTGCATTCAGATGGAGCACTACTGAAGGCCTAGTGAAATGCACGGTCCACCACTGTCCAATTGTAATGATTTGAACAAATATTACGCTTGAGCCTGCTCTATTTAATAATAATCCATAGCTCATTCTGCTAAAAGCTCCAAAGGATCGATTTTGTAGAATAGGTCTGTTTTAAACATTACATTAATAAAGTTGATAGTTCTTCCCAAATCACAAGGGACACAAAATGTTTTTATTTGGCGGCAACACTCAGGCCTCACAGCAAGAAGGTTACAGGTTCGATCCCCGGGTCGCCCGGGTGTTTCTGTGTGGAGTTTGCATGTTTCCTCTCCGTGTCTGGATGGGTTTCCTCCAGGTACTCAGGTTTCCCCCATCAACCAAAAACATGCAACACCCCGTGACCCTGACCCCTGATCCCTCATCCCTGTGACCCGTGGGACTACGGTTGGAAATTAGTCGTGTGGTTACAATCCGGTGTGTTTACATTCATGCTTGTCATGTATGTTCATTAACATGCGCTGTCCCAGTCAAATAAACACATAAATAAATAAATAAATGTATTCTTCCCATAGCCTTTATATGACTGGGCAGTGCAGTGTGAAATGGGGGACAACATTCAGAAATGTGTTGACAGTTGATCTCTTTGACTGATGGTACAAAACCTGGCTGAACGTCCTGAGGTTATTATGAAAATGTACAGTATATTTCATTATATTCACTCTTCAGCCTTAACTTGAACCTGACGTCTTGGAACTGATGCCCAATCCAGTACATTTTCACCAGTTATGGGTTGGAGATGCACTGACCCAGCTTTTTCAGTTCCGATACTGATGGTACAGCTTTAATTTTCTGCCAATACCAGTGCAGAGACAGAAAGAAGCATTTATTTCTTTAAATGAGATCAGACCAAACTGATCCAAATGTGTGTTTATAGCTGTTATTTGTCCCTGAAGTAACTACAGAACAACTTTGTGTGAATAAAACTGCTCACACCGTGGGCTTTCTGCGCCGACTGTGACCAGTAAATAGTCCTAATACATTCATTTATATGTATTAGATGCTAGGTTACTTCTCCTAGAAAGTCCCTCGCAGCCCACCACAGCATAAGTCCATTGTAAGCTCGTCTTGTTCTGCCTGTAAAGCCCTGTTTAATTTAGCCCCATGGAGCCGACAGGAGCTAATTTGGCCAAGCTCTAGTGGCCTGGTCTCTATCCCACAGAGCTCTCCAGTCCCCAAAGCAGCCCTGGCAGTGGGAGCCCAGCGCAGATCACAGCCTCTGTTCAGGACACAGAGACGATAATTACACGAGAAAAGACCCACGGAGAGAGACGACTGCAGCTGGACCGTCGGGGCAAACCTCTTTAACACCTGGACCACATATCGAGAGCAGTTATCACATTTTTACGTGTGAGAACTCTCCTCCTAAGCGTTAAAATCATTGCTTAGTCTATGGGTTCATATTAAGCAGCTGCGTTCGCAATAATTATTCCTGTGGGTAACATTAAGTACTTTTTGCCTGCGTGGCACCTGGGGGAATATATTTTCAGGTGTACACTTGGATAAAAAGTACTTACTGATATTTTTGTTGTTGGAAAGGATTTTTTTTCATTTGTGTAACAGATGTGTAAGTAAGGGCATCCAATTTAGCTGATGAAAATGAGTTAAATAGTTAGTAGTGCCATAGAAATCGCAAGCAGGCGGCAGTTCCAGGCCATTCAAGGCACATCTAAGCTGTTCAAGGCACTTCCAGGCTCTTCTTCTCAGATTGACTTGCACCCCTCACTTTGTAACTAAACTAACTGTAAAAGTTCATATTAATACGCTCTACATCAGGCATGTCAAACTCAGTTTGGCTCT
>KN515336.1:1297-12368 GCA_000787155.1 Scartelaos histophorus
A
The DNA here is from genome assembly GCA_000787155.1 of Scartelaos histophorus. Lineage (NCBI taxonomy): Eukaryota > Metazoa > Chordata > Actinopteri > Gobiiformes > Gobiidae > Scartelaos > Scartelaos histophorus. Next base: position 1,299 of record KN515336.1, read on the forward strand.
TTATTATTATTATTATTATTATTATTATATCAGCGGAAACATCGCCCTCTAGTATATGCCCCGCTAAAGACACATTAAGGAGACATTGATTTGTGTAACAAAACACAGGTACTGATTAGCTTGTTGTTGCTGCATCAGGTAATAATTGTTCAACCCAAGTCTTGTCGTACCAGCATAATTCTAATTAAAATGATGATTGGTTGTTGACGGAGTGAGATGTCGTTCAGTAATACAGGGAAATACGTGAAGACAGTGTATATGAGCACTAACAATTATTGCATTTTACACATAATATTTGATGTAACCTTACATTGAAACAGATGTTACACTTCCACCTACACAAAAGGTTTTCTTCATGCTGAGCTCTTAGTGATTATTAGAAATTGATATTATTAAAGAAATCAGCATGAGTACTGTTGATTACAGTCCTTGAGTGTCCCAAATGCCTCTGATGTTCACTGAGGGGCAGACAGAAACGGTAGTCCTTCAGACCAAGGACCCCAGCTGATATCATTGTATTGAAATCTCATTTATTTTACTGGCATTGGAAAGCATCTGAATCAGCACTTGCACAGGCCTCAGTGTCAATCAATATGATGTCTTATTGTCTTGTGCAGCTTTCAGTCTCTAGTGAGTTTTGTCACTGAGATCTATAAGGTGTGGCTGCAGAAGTAATGCATCACAAGCTCATGTAAACTCCAAGAATGGCAACATGATCAGTCCCTATATAATGGGAATAATGGTCAGTCCTTGAGTGAAAATCATGTCTGATCCTCTACAAACCACCCTTTTTACCATTTACACTCAGTGAATCATGGCATTATTAAGGTTCACTGTGTAACTTTCTATGGAGGGTCTGGCACCTGCTTGCCTTTATGGAAATGTTATTGCTTTGTCTAGAATGTGCAACAGTACGATATTAAACTCATCTATATCCATGGAGACAAGCCTACAATGTCTCCAGGCCAAGTAGGAATAGTATGGTAGGAATACATGCATTTTTGAGCTGTAAAACAGTAATTAGATAAATACAACATGGATGAGTTTAATGCCACACTGCGAAACCTTTCAGGCAAAGCAATAATTTAACTATGTAAACAAATTTGTGGCAGAACCCCTAACTCAAAATGTACATGCTGCTCCTTTTAAGATGCCTGTGTCATTGATGGTGAAACATGGTTTTTATGAATATTCAGGTATAATTTACCAGATAGTGTGGTTGGGTGGCTCTCAAACCATTAAACTAACACACCTCAGTTTCTTGGACCAAGTTTCTGGCTCAAAATTTGAAGATCGTTGTCCAGTCTGCTCATGCCATGTTACACTAATTTAAACTTAAAGGGGCCATATTACACGATTTATATTTTAATGTTGTTTTAGCAAAAACATACCCTGAGTTGAACATGAGTTGTAATTCACACACACTGACAAATCCTGCCTATTTGGGTGTTCTTCTCTCAAACAGAAACACTCAGTTCCACCATGTGATGTCATGAGGTAATACAGGTGTTTTTAAACTCTATACAACTTCACTAGAATCATTTGGATCATTTCACCACCTGATTTGCAAATCTCTTCTGAACAAATGGTAAACGGTAGATGTTAACTTAAACTACCACTTCATGACATCATAAGGTGGAACAAAGCATTATGAGCTTTGGAGATGCAGACAAACTAATAATTAGGGATTACCCAAACATGTGTGAATGAAACAAAACACAACTCCAAGTATGTTTCTGGGGAGGTCACAACATTCTAACAGGTTTAAAGTCCACAAGAGTCAATTTCTGTAATGTAGTACCTTTAAATATTTGCTACCCGCCTGTTAACTTTACCAATATTTAAACTGCATTCAGGATACTATTTTTAAAGGGAACACTATTGCAGGTCTCAAAACATGTGGCTTAAATACTTCCTAATTTGATGTTTGTCCACTGTTCTCACCCTTATTTAGGAAAACACAGGTGATTGTGTATTTTGTTGGATAGATTGGTTGGGGATAGAAGATTTTGATCCAAGATTTTGCCCAGCTGGCTGTCTTAATGTGTGTTGCCATGGCTGTAAATTATAGATTCAGATCACTAAGCACAGTCACTTGGAAACAGCTCAGAATTGGCTGCTATTAAGCATGCATTATTTACATGCCATGATTAGATTAGCGCTTCCGTTCTCTGTTGCATGACCAGAGTGACAGAAAATATGTAAATGTGCACAGCTGGGTGTTCTTTAACATCAAGCCGATCTAAATGTTTGAAATTTGGTTAATTAAAACTCAATTTTCCAGTTGGCATTGCTTTGATTACACTTGTCATTAACAAGAGAAAAAGTGGGGTTTGATTCCAAAACATTACAGTTTGAGTGCAGCAAAATACAATCAGTTGTATTTATTGACTATCCATTGTGTAATTGGTTCAGTATTCACACAAATCTGAACAACATGAACATGAACAAAAGTTATACATTTATCTGAAGGTGTCAAATCAGATGCCTATCCCATACAACCATAGCATTGTCCAGGAGTGGAAAGTAACTACAAATAATGGTATTACTCTAATTGGGTAAATTATTTATGTATTACAGGTTTTTTTTTTCTTTTAGTAGATTTTTAAATGTGCACTTACACTCGTTCCCCCACACTGAAGCGCCACTTTTGATTTGGCCAGTATAGTGTACAAAGACTGTAGTTTAAAATTACTTAATTCAGATTTAAAATGTTTAAATAATATTTCTTTGGAAAGGTTGATCTTAGATGCAACCATAGACCATATATATGCGTATATATGAATGGACATAGCTAACGCGGTTGCCGCCGCGTGCCAAATAGGAAGTGCGACAGGAGGCTCTTCCGGCTCCTTCTGACCCAGGCTCCCATTGACTTAGATTAGGATCTTCTGGCTCTTCTCTCTGTACCTGCTGCAGTGATCCTCGTCATCTTGGTCTTAAAATGTTCTTAGTAACCCACTCTATATGATCCTGAATTTTTTTTCACTATTTTGTTTGTCAAAAAAATCCTATTCATACCATAGATCCTGGCTCCAGATTCGCTCCTGTAACTGTTAGCATCGCGAGCCTCATTTGAGTGGTGCTGAACGCTATGGGTGACGTCACACTCGCTTAGTCCACTTTTTAATAGTCTATGGATGCAACTAAATTTATGTAACTAGTATATAGAATCTTTAGTAGTATTTGCATGCATACGTTATACTTTTACTTAAGTTGACATTTTGAGGAAGTACTTAAATTTGTAACTGAGCACATTTTTAGTAACTGATTTGAATTTGATAGTTTTTCCATCAGTAGCATTGTCAAAATGAGAATTGTGTCATAGAAAAGTTATTGCACCATTGTTCTGTCAGATTACCTAGTGTGTGCTTGTGTCAGACCAGGCTAACATGGCTCTACACCCAGACCCTGTGGCTACAGTGAGAAGAGGAAAGTGGCAGATTATAAGGTAAGGCATCACTCAGCCTTCGGACTGGGAGATATCTACTCTCTTATGGGACCTTGGTGAATGTGCTAGCCGCTTGCACCTATGTTTTAGGGCCTTATCCAGTGTAAACATGCCTAGAGCTAGCACACGTGTTCATTGGTCTGTGTGTGCGAGTGTGGCAGGTTATATGTTAATGTGTCCGCCGTTTCTCCCCACAAGCTATTATTAACTGAACATGTTGGTCTGCAGGGCTTCACCATTGTCCATATGTGGGCAATTATTACCACTATCCTGTGATGTAGACCCTGGAGCGTCCCTTGGGCCAAGTTCAACGCCATTGTGTTTTTCTCTGCGCGTACAAAACAGCTCTGCAATCGAGCGCTGCCTTCACCTCCCCAGGTACTTCTCAATGCTCAGTCCACATGGCCTCTTTGCCACTGCCTGTAATTTTGTCCCTGTTGGTCAAAATAAATGACAAATCTATGGGTAATTACACTCTGCGGATGTGCCTCTAAATCATCTCCAGGGAGAACTGTTTCATTTGAACTGAATCACTCACTCACACAACCTTCAATTTACACAGTGAACTTGGTGGCACCAATATTTCTATATGTAAAAAGATGTGTGTTTCCTGATGTGTCTCAAGAGACACATCAGGAAAAGCTGACCATGTTATTAAAGTGGCTGTATCAGATCTTTATCCATGTGGTTAAGCAAAATGTAACCTGCCACACTTGCCTGAGAACAAATATACTGTTGAGATGAGTTCAGATGAGATTGCCATGGTCTGTTTGCATCTCAGCATTTCTTTGTCTAAGAATCCAGAAGCATGTTGTTGGCATACTATTTGTTTTTAGCTTTATGGTGGCCTGAAAGTTTGAAGACTGTAAAAATGAGGCTGTAAAACCTAACCCGCAACTGACCCCAGGCTGCACGTGGTACAGCTCTGTTCCGGTGGTTGCAAGTATTCTGTATAAATAAAGTAGCGAGGCAAGCTTAAAAAGAATATTGTGCAGTCCAGTGATGCTGGTGCAGCTGCTCTTTGGTCCAGTTGAATTACAGGACATTATGTTGTTTTACAGTGGATATGTTATGGGCTCTATTCACGCTTACGACACAAACCAGCAAGACGTTTGGAAAGTAGTTGCTGACACTGGGTTCGCCTACCGGCTATGATATGTATGATTGTAATTGTTGATTAGCTGAACATAACAAAACATTACAGTGACATTTAGATGAAGAAAACTGGGCCATTTTTAAATTTTTCCTAGATTTTGTCAGACTTGCTACTGCGAACAGAGCCTGCTGGAAGTTGTGGTTTGTGACATAGCATGACTAAAGCGTATTACCTAAATAACTGCAGTGTTTGCAATATGAATCAGAATTTCCATTTGACTGCAATACTGTATATTGTGCAGTGCTAATGTATATCTGTGAGTGATCAATTAAGAAGTGTCAGTAAAAACTTAGGAGCCTAGTTGGTATAGTTGGTAGTGATGATTTTGAGGAAATCAGCTATGTAAGATAAGCACACAATCAGGAAGTTTATGTTTTTTTTTTCTTTACACACACCTACACACCATTCTGCTCCTTCTGCCGGGGCCCATAGGATTTTCACAGCCTCCATCTGGCTTGGTGATCTTTGGCCTGCTAAGCTCCCTGCGAGCCGGGAATTGACACTTCCTGCCAGTCAAATAACTTGTCAATTTGTGGACTTAAGAGCTGTGCAATTTGCAATGTTTTCTATAGTAAAAGAAGTGAAGAATACAGATAACTGTAGCCCTGTGGTAACTTTTTAAACCAAAGCCAAATCAGACTCATTAGACACAATTCCAAAGAAACAGATAAATGATGAAGACCCACTCTCTCAGTTAATATTGTTATGGCCGTGGGCAAGATGTGAAAAATGAATGTAAAGGAAGCTTGGAGCCTTGAAACACAAACAAATAACGTGTCTTTGTGAGCTAATGGCTTGAACTGTATGCTGAGTGACAATATTTCGAACATGATATGGGGATTAGGTCAGTGCATTTTTTTCTTTTAGCTTAAATCAGTGTTTATGTGGGATGGAAGTCTAACAAATAATTTATTATTAAACATGAATTTATGAATAATAAAGTAAGATAAATGAATCAATCTACTGTCTTTTCAACATGCAACACCATGCCCCCTCTCAACAACAAATGTAGTATTTTTCACTTAAAATCAATGACAAAAGTAAGCCTATGCATTATGGCTGGCAAACTGAAACTGGCTGAAGATTAAGGAGGTATAGACCTGGAGATGACTGCTTTAAATGGATGTGTAATGTTCATCCATACCTGTCGAAGTACCCGTGGAAGGCCAACCAACCCAACCCAAGTCACTGCAGTTGAGCTGCTCAGTGTCCAGAAATCCAAAAGTATGTCCGGATTGGGTATATACCAAATGAGTTTGTGTGAGAGTACCCAGGGCCAGCACCCAAAAGCTGCCTCATCAGGCTCCCTGGTGTACAGCGAATTAGTCTGGTTTGCCAGTCACTTTGGCAACCATTTACCCATGGACTTGGAGAAAGGGGATGTATTTACTGAAAATCAACCTGGCTAGCTAACAAAAGGTACTAATTTGATGTCTATTTCTGGAATTATTTATTGGTTTCAGTACTTAATTAAATACTGTTGGAATAAACAGATATTCTCCAATGTACACAAAGAAACACAAGACGCTATCCTCAGAATAATGAATTCAAAGTACTCAGTACAAAGTACTAAGTACTAGCAGGAGAAGAGCTACACCTGCTGATTTAGATACTTCATGCTACAAAAATATTCTACTCTATAGTGAAGCATTCTTGAACAGCTAACTATCCACGTCATGCTGCTAGTGTAACTATCATTAACTGATGATTCTAGTCTTAGTATTGATAAGTATCTGGGTATTTATTTATTGACAATCCTGAGCAAAGCATTCAAGTTAATTTCTCCATTCATCACTGTCTGTTTAGTTCTGTTCCAATCTGCTTTTCACTTGTTGAGAGCGTAATGCATTTTCTACAAGTTAAGCGTCCTAGTTTTGGAGGGTCAAATTCACTCAGGGCCTTTATTATACTGCATATAATTTATGGAGGAGCTATTACTAAAGATCAATAGCACTTAAACTACTCCATTGATATTGAAACCTGCTCTGATTTACAAGCAGATAGGTCTCTGTGCATAACTACACACATACACAAACACACACACACACACACACACACACACACACACACATGCATATGCACACGCATACACACATACACAAGCACTCACTGTTTGTGATTGCCCTCCCACGGTACTAAATGTAAAAGCTATTCCCTGTTTATTTTCCTCTAACTGCAAAAGCATGCCGGCATATAAAGACACAAGCAGTGCTAAAGCAGTGAGCAGTAGCAAGGAAAAAGATATACAACTAATGCAAAAATGTATTCTGTATCTCTTGCCCAAAAAAGTTATACAAATTCTATATGCAGCCAACCATAAATAGTAAACTTAAATAAGCCAGTTGGAGTAAACCACCATTAGTGCTACTGTATGCCCTTGAGGGACATGTTCGGTATACCTTTCCAAGAACACATTCAAGAAGCTTCAAAAGCAAATGCTAGAGTTATCTCCATTGACTTCTGTTGATACAAAAGAACTCCTCTTTCTCTGTTCCCAAAGGGAAGGAAACACATTTTTTAAACTTTCACAGTTATGTCTAGGCTTGTCACGATAACAAATTTAAAAGCATGATGTATTGCTACAGTAATACACTGTTATAAACAATAATATTGACATTTTACTTTATGCTACTGAAAACAATAATGCCAGATGATCTCAGTAAACATTTTAAAATAGACAATATTATTAACTGACATACGCTGGAAGAAGTAAATCAATCAGTAAAGCAATAGCCACAGAAGTTACCTTTTCAACCCTCTACTGCTCGAATCTTATCATATTTCAAGAGAAATACCCCAAATCTCTGCAAAGAAAATGTACACACAATGAATTTTGAGCTCCAAAATATATAGTTCAAACTTTCATATATCAGTCGATATAGTAATTCTTGTGATGGGCTTTGTTATGACCCAGAGCTCTAAACATTATATGCATGAGAAATGAGAATGTAAAATGTTGTCTCTTTATTTAAAGGTACTGGAGTCTAAATGCTGCCAAAAGTAAGAACACATCAATACGGCCACATTTTCAGAGGTCAAGTTCAGTGGCCAACAGTTATGGTCATTTTTAAATTAAAATGTCAATATCTATCTGAGGAAGCTGCAAGGAGCGGTCCAAGTCAAAGTCAATTATGGATGCTTGTATGGGCACAACTGCACTGGGGTCCTTTTTCCTCCAAAACTGCATCATATAAAATTGTACTTGAAATGTCAAATCCGTGGGTCTCGAGGGCTCTGCCACCTGTTTGTAGATGTTATTGTTTTGTCTTGATATGTTCTGCAGTTTGGTATTTAATTGAACTACGTGTCTCCATGGAGACAAGACAAGGCCATGTCACCAGGCTAAGTTACAAGTCAGATCTGTGAGGAAGTGGGCCCACTCACAGTAAGAATGCATGTTTTTGTGGTAGTTTTGAGAAATGAATAAATACAATATAGATTTATTCAATGCAGAACAATGTGGAACATACTGGGCAAAACAATGACATCGGCATGAGACAAGCTGATGGCTGACGCTCCCCCTGTGAACTTATGCAGTGTAACTTTAAGGCTATACAGACGGGTGACAATGTGCATTATATCTGAAAAACTAATACAGCATAGTGTGTAATAGATTTATGTAGCAGTGCTCTCTCAGTTTTTATGTGCAGTGATGGTGAGTGGGCAACCTCAATGGTGTTCAGTAAGGGCTCTTCATGAATCACAATAAACAGGCAATTTCAGTATTCTATGTATCTATTGAAAGCAGTGACTTTTTGAATGTATAATTCATGGCTGATTTTTTTATTTTTATTTTATTTTACATCTGGTCATCTAGAAATAAAAGAGAAAGAAAAAAAAGTTGAAATTAAGTTATTTTTAATATTTTTTTCTGCTTCTGAACCAGCGCTGATTCAGTAGGTATAAATCATGAAGATCTGCAATCACTCTAAAATACCAGCTAGTCCATTTTTTGTGGTTTATGACTATAAAAGTACAAAAATGAAACTTAGTATAATCAAGTACTTTTCTTTCCAAGTAACATTCATGCTTGACTTGTTAATCCTCTTTTTATGTTTTCTTAACTACTAAACTAAAGAATCACTACTATTAAAATATAAAGAGAATTACTTAAGTGTGCTATATCACACTAACTAACTTTTCTGGTGGAGAATTTGCCAACTGCTTGTTTCCATAGAGATGTTACTGCTTTGATGTGAACTATTTTGCATTTATAGTTACTGATTTTTAATAAAAATTCATTTAAAAACATGTATTCTTACCAAAAGTGGGCTGCTCTCTCCACAGATCTGACCTGTAACTTTTTGGTCCAGTGGTGTCACCTGCTTGTCTCCATGGTTATAAGTTAAGTTTAAATTTGTGGAACATTCCAGGCAGAACAATATAATCTCCATGGAGGCAAGCAGGTGTATGTCCCTCAACGGAAAAGTTACACAGTGCAGCTTTAAAAAGTAAAAACTAAGCATTCACTTGAGCATATTGGTCAATAGGGTAAGGCTATATCATTGTCTTGAGGAAAATAACAAAGGGTTAGATTTTCTACTGATCTCTTCCAAAGATGTAGGTGCTGTGGTTTGTGGAGCCATAACATTTTCAGGTGGGAGAAAACTAGTGTAAGAGTTCCAGGATACTATGAACAGCGACCATGATGTCCCTGCCGACGGAAAGTCACCAAAACATGTTGTTCGCTGAAAGGTCTTGTGGGACATCACAGCACCTATCCTCTCTCTCTCGCTGGACCTAACTGTAGCCTACCCGTTGCATAGCTTTTCTGTCTATCAAACGTCCCGCTGCAACCCGCCAGTGCTGCTTCCGTCTTCACCACCATAACAACACTTTAAGCGAAGGGACGAGATTGAAATTCACTTCACGCTGCTGGCATGAACCTTTTTTTTTTATTCCCCAGTTGACACAGACGCATGCAGAGCGGGGGAGGCAGCGAAAATGTGCTTTTATTAGGGGCTTAAATCGCAGCGCAGCCATCAGCAGCTCGTCCAGACACGAACCCGTGTCTTTGGTTTTATCTGCTGTCGGACCACCCAGCCACCCATCTACTCATCAGAGAATCGAAAGTCCTGCGTCTTACCTTGAGAGCTTCTATATCCAAAGATGTGGAGCGGTCCATGACAGTGTCCGAGAGTGGTGGTCAAAAGTCCAGTGAAATCAGTCACGTAATCACAAGTCCCACAACAACGGGGAGATGGAGCAAAGAATGGAGATTGGAGGGGGAAAAGTTGCACACTATAGTCCAAAAGTCTGCTGCAACATCCCAATTAGGAGTCCAATATTTTAGCAATATTCCAACGCAGCATCAGAAGAACTCTCGCACTTTCATCTCTACAGATGTTTTGTAGAATCACGGTTCCATACTGTATAAGAGTGTGTTCAAAATGTAAAGCAATAGGCGATGGTGCCGCTTCTTTATGCGGCTTTTTACGCACAGACCTATCTAAACGTTCTGTCTAAATCAATTTGTAAAATACTGCATCTTGTTGAGATGGCAGACTTTCCTATGGAGACAGTAAGGAAAAATACAATATTATCCAATGGGCTACCCGGTGTGGCTGTCAGCGGGAGGAAAACTGGACCGGTATCCGGAGTCACACAGAAGATATTCTTCCAGCCGAGCCTGAGCGAGTTCCATGCGGCAAACCGCCAGAGATACAAGCTCCCCCGAAAAGAAGGGAAGACAGAGAACCGAGAGAGGGGGAAAGCGAGGGAGACCTTGTGAGAGAGAGAGAGGTGGTGCTGAGGAGAAAGAGTGAGAGGACGCGAGGAGAGTTGAGACGATGCGGAGGGAAGGAAGGTTTATGCTGTATATTATCCCCACTGACTGACGCACCGGTATGTGCACGAGTACGGGGAGAGAGAGGCGTGCGTGTGGGGTTTGGGCTGGAGGGGGGTGTACAGGAGAGGGGGGTTGCTTACTAATCAAGTAGATGAACGGAGAATGCTGCTCTGCCACTAAGAAGATTTAAACGCATAGATTTTTGGGAAGGTTGTTGCAAGAGCCATTTCTTTGGATGGGTTTGTAAGTAATGAATAGTCACTGAGGTGTCACAAGTTATTGATCTAGCCTACGATTTTTTTTTCTCACACAGAACATGTATGGTATTTGTATGCATGCTGTCCACCATTAGTTTTAATGAGCTGAGCAAACTTTCTTGTGATATCTGTCTGTCTTTCCGTGGCGCAAACTGTCTGGATGGATCCCCTGCATAATGAGGTGTCGCCGCCTGCCGACCAGCAGGGCTCTTTATTATGTGTCACACGGCGCGAGTGAGATGCTCAAGTGCGCGGTGTGGAGATCAGACTACAGCAGGTAAAGACTGTTTTGCCCATGAAGACAATTCCAGTACACACATTCAATCATCCACACTCTAACGCGTTTACTCTCCTGAGTGTTGAATAGCTTGTAGCTTGTATTAAATCAGAAATTGTTGTTATTTTATATGTTAAATTG
>JACN01000771.1:0-16257 GCA_000787155.1 Scartelaos histophorus
CAAAAATAAATTGAATTGAATTTGTTTGGCTCCATAAAGAAAAATATGAAACACTGTGGAACATGGAGACATAGTTCACCTTTAAGTCAGTGTTACTCGCGCAGTAGAAAGTTATCATCCAAATAATTATTAGAGTCCTCTCCCACCATCATCAATAACACACTCCTCTACTTTCATAAATAAGCGGTGCCGGGGAAGTGTTTTGCCCAAGGACACAGCAACAGCAAATGAAGCTATAATCTGATCACTAACTTTTAACTACTGAGTTACTGCTTCCGCAACCTTTACTTCCAAAAGAAAGTCAATAAACCATTAATAAGACTTCAAATAATCTATCAAACCAAAAACATGACTAAAAAATATAACGAATAAGCCAAAATATGTAAGCTAATAAAACAATGGGGCAGTAGCGGTCTTCACCCACCTACTCCGCTCCTTCTGAAAGACGTGCCTTCACTCAGGCCTGACCCGCTAAATCAATTACAGAGCCCGACTAATTACGCCACATGTCAATAACTCATCCCAATTAAAGGGACTGCGGACAACTCAGGCATGCACCAAGTCTGCGCCGGCCCCTGCTTCCTATCGATCCTTTGCTAATGCCAACGTTTGCCCAGCAGTGGTAAGTATAGCTGCTTCCATATATCACCTGTCAATCACTCCCCCAGTCAACAAGTGGCATAATCAAGTTTGCCATATTATACAAGAGCCGGGTGCATCTAAATCCCACTGTTAGCATCACTACTTCCTGTCCAATTTGATTTCTATGAGGTTGTGCTAAAATTAATAAATATTTAAAGATCAGGCTGTAAACATGGGATCGCGGATTGGATTTCGCTGACGACATATTAAAAAGCACACAAATAAAATGAATACTTCAGAGGAGGATTCATCTCAATGCTAATGCTAATGCTAATTTTGAGTCATAATAAATAACAACAACAACGCCACAAACTGAAGTATTGTATCTATAACAATAATCAGGTCATCTTTATTTTAATTATTTAGAATTTTATTAGAATTACTATTTTATTCTTTGCAGTTTTACGTTAGGAGTTAGCTACTGCACAGAGCTTATTGATCAAAGCTGTCTTCTTCAGCAGTGAGCAGAGGGGCACTTTTCAGATCTATGGCTAAATGGATTGGGTGTTTCTGCATCTCTTAGGAACAGGCCTGTTGACAAAAAAGCATGTCCAATTGGTGTACTGGCGTTGTGGCTAAGCTGTGAGGCCAATGGAAAATAGCACAATGATTTTGGAGGGTTGTCAGGACTTCCTCTCTTAACACTTTATTTTGTGTTCTGCTGCCTTGGTTTTCTGCAAAGCCACATTAGTAGTGGCTACTTTTTCTTCAGTAATACAAGTACCTTATTTAAAAAGCCCATTTTACGGTATTTTCCGATCTATTCCACCGTGTGATGTAGTAATAAGTGCTCCATTGTCTTTTTAAACTCCACGCATCTTAACTGGAATCATCAGGATCATTTTAGTCCAAAAATTGCCAACCTATACTGAACTTAAACTAAAATCAACCTGAAAAATACCACTGCATGACATCACAAGGTGGAAAAAAGCATTTTCAGCTTTGAAGATGTAGACTAATAAATCAGGGTTGCTCAAACATGTGTGAATGAAATAAAATACAATTTACAGTATTTTATTATGTTTATTTTCTTGCTAAAATACCTGGAGAACCATGCATGAGACAGTATAACCGCCTCTTACTTTTGAGACCAGTCATGATAGCAAATCTTGAAATGAGATATAATGCTGAATATTGAAACTTATACCTAACCTACAACCACAAAAAGTATTCTAAACATACAATATTGTTAAAAGAACACACAATACAATGAATAAACAGCAGAATGAGACACTTTATTACTTTGTTAACATCTGTAATGAGTCATAGAAGTTGTAATTCAACCTTGTATGGCTCAAATCTGATCATATTGCCAGAAAATAACAAAAAAAAAATCACCTATAGTGCAAAGAAATAGTACACACAATAAATACTGACCGTTCCGTCTATCATGACGACTCTACTGGCTTCAGTTTATCTCCATGGGAACATCTCCACAATGAGTAACATGTAGCAGACCCTCGTCCAGCCTTTTGGAATAAACAATGTCCCTTTTATTTGTTCTGTTTTGGTTTCTTTCACTGAATCACTTGCCCTCTCAGTCTCTGTCGCTGAATTGGAAAGTTTTGCAAGTTTATTTCGTCTAATGACTTTTAGTTCTTGTCAGGATAATATATGCATTAAGTGCCTGTGTATGATTAATTTATGTTTGCTCTGTGTATGCCCTCAAATTGTGTTGTTGTAATAGCACCATCAGTGTATAGTCATGCAGGTGTCTGGGGAGCTCTGTGACACGTCGACTTCATAATACAAACACACTTCTAAGACTCAATGTTTTCTGTCTCTCTCACCACAATAGGCTTTTTATAGTTTTATACACGCACCAGCATCTCTCAATATGACTGAATATGACTCAGTATGGGTAGAATTTGTCATTATTTAACCTCAGATTGTTTGTATATTTCTAGTAAAAGATGGAACTTGTAGTTTTCTGTAGCTACTGACTTAAAGGTGCACGATGTTGGGGGTCTGTCACCTTTTTGTTTCTATGGATATGTCATTGTTCTGCCTGGAATGTTACACATTAACATTCAACAGCTTTACCTTATTATCTTATTTATTCAGTTACAGGTGGTTTTATAGCTCAAAATACCTGGAAAATTGTGAGCTGGGTCGCCTCTCCACAAATCTGACCTTTAACTTGGTCTCGCTTGGTGTCCATGAAGATAGAAAGGTAAAAAAGACATGAATAAAATAGCTAAATAAAAACACCAAGATTGGGTTAATATGAACAGTGTAAGAACAAAATGACAAGGTTCACTGCAGCAGTTACTACAGAGATAAGGGTGAGAGTTGAAAAGTAGAGTTGAACCTGAAGCGCTCCTATGAACACTTCCTATCCCTATATATATATATATATATACACATACACATACACATACGCATACACATACACATACACATACACATACACATACACATACACACAGTACTTCAGGCTTGAGATCTGCACAGAGATAGACAACCTTGTGATTACTGACAACAAGAATACCTTTAACATATTTCTTTCCATAATGATCAATGGGAATTCTGCAGGGGCAGTGAAAACATGTGAAAACTTTAAATGCAGAACAGCAAGCATCTTCTCCTTTTGTGCCCCTGGAATACTTATCCATTCTTCTATTCTATTCTCAGATCTATTTGCATTAATCAGGATGTGGCATGATGCTCATTATATGCATGCTGCACTGGCACAAAGCACAAAGCAAAAACACGTTGTACAAATAAACACTGAAAATATGCACATGTTTTCAGTTTTTATTGGTGGGATAAATTGTCCAAACGCACTCCACCTTATAATGAAATGGACATAACAAATCTTTTATAATGGTCTTCTTAAAGGTCCTATACTAAATAAAATGGACGCTGATAAGTTTTTAGCCATGCAATAATGTTATAATCACCTTATCAAAAACATACCCAGAACTGTTCCTTGTTTCATTCATACATGTCCTTCATTATTACTCTGGTTACACCTCCAAATATCCACCTTGTGCATATCATGAAATGTTAATTTTTTAGTAAATAACTACATTTTACCTTTTGTTCAATAGGGCTGAAATGATCCAAATGAGTCTAGTGAATGTGTATTGAGTTTAACAACACAGTGGAGCACCAAATGATGTCACATGATGGAACTGAATGTTTAGTTTGAAAGAAGAGCTCTAAAACCTAAATATGCAGGGTTTGTGTGTTGAACATTTGTGAATGAAACAATGAGGAAACAACATTGTAACATAGATCAGAAAATAGCATAATACGAAACCTTTAAAAGTGCACGTAGCATTTCTGTTGGCCTGTCCACCGTCTGTTTGTCTGCGTAGAGCTGTTATTGCTTTGCCTGTTCCACATTATAACATAAAGCATATACATAATAGGCTTATTGGTATAAAAATAGATTTCCAAATGATGCTGATGAGCTGGGTTGCCTCATCACCTCATGCTGTCATGTTGTTGATCATTGCCCAATCACTGTTACATCTCCTAGTTTTCAGATGCCCATGATTGAGGATGCACTGCACACACATTGTTTGTCCTTATCGGAAAAAATAAAGGAAAAAATATCACAGGAGGCTGAAAAACATCACGCATTTCTGCAGACTTAACGAGCAAAGCACTAAACTTAATTTACTTGTTTTATTTGTAAATGATGTGTGACCCGTAAGCTCCTTTTTTTCACATGTATCACAGAAAACAGACAAATCACACAGGTTTGAGAAGCTACAGAGGGCGTGGGGACCAGACTGATCAATCTGGATAAAAATACAGAGAGATCATTCAGGATTTGCCAGGCAAGGTCTCCCCCAGAAAAGTTATACAATGCACCTTTAACCTTCTTTCCCTCTTATCACTCAAGTGGAGTGCTTTGGACAGAGGTAGCAGCAGCCAGTATTTTAATCAGCTCAATTGGAAAACAAAATCTAATTTAGCCTAATCCCCTAATCTCCCTAAATTTCCTTTTGTGGAAGAAAGTATTGCCGAGAAACAAAACCTGAGAAGTGATTTGGAGTTTAATAAGCCTTGGTCTGATAAACAGGCTCATCCGTATAAGCCTGATTGTGTCAAAAGCAGGATTTACGCTCCATTTTCCAAACAAGAGCTCAGGCATAACTCTGAGCCCATACCACCATCAATCTCACGCAAACATCTCAGCAAAGCGTCATTTCATAATATGTACAAAAGCTCAGAGCCATGTACCTTTTATTCAGAAATAATTGCCTGCAGACATGGCTTAAATCATCACCTCCCCTTATCAGCTACTTGCCAGTCCTGCACTCAGTCAGAGAAATGGGAAAAGCATTTTGCCTATTCAGAATTATAGGAATTTATTCAAATTTAAGCATGTTTAAAAAGGGGTTTCTGGCTGGATTAAACCTGTTTTCTGGAGTGTGCTTCATGACAATTCCCCCCTGCTTTTTCAAACCACACTGTTTTAGCTGCTATCAAAACAGTAGATTCAGTGCTGAAATATGGAATCCACGGGGAGATGTTACAAGCCATGTTTCTGCTTATTCTTTTTAATGCTTGGCACAGTTGTTAGAAATTTGCTGGCAAGACGACATGGCAGTTTATATATTGGAGCTGTACAAAGATGTTTGAAAACTTATTTTCTAAAATCAAATGTTTAGTGGCAAAATGAGGTGGGCATCTGCTTTTTTTTCCCTCAGAAAACAGCACTTTTTAGTGATTGATATTGTAGATGGAAACTGACCTTTTGGTTTTCCTGTACAGCCAATCACTAGAGGGCCCTCACTTATTTAGAGAATGACCCACTTTTTCATTCATGACACTTGTATTGAATAAGAAAGTGACATACAAACCATGTCAAATAAATATTCCAACCACAAAAACTACTATCTATGAACTTTATTATCTATAAACTGTTAATCTCACTGTGTCCCACAATCAGTGTTGGAAAGTAACTGAATATGTGTAGTAAGAATACGTATTTTAACTGTATTCAGATACAGTTCATTTTTCACTTGGAGTATTCACAGTACAATCACTTTCCTAAAAAGAAAGGAATACATGGTGATACTTGATCTCGCAATTTAGGCTTCAAACTGCACGTAAAACAAATACGAAGCTGTTTTTAATCTGTTGCATCTTTACACAATAATTTAAATGCAACTTGATGTAAAAGTATTCAGAATATAGCACAATAGTAGTCAATGCAGGTATTCAGTATTCTGTAACTAAATACATTTTCAAAGTATTCTTCCCATCACTGACTTCAACGCACAACTTGTCTTTGCACATTGGACATGCCCATACAAAATAAATAAATGAAAAATCTGTACATTTTTGATACATTCTTGCTATATCTGGTGTCATTTCCTTTGAATTGAGCTAATTATATTCATTGTTTCCATTTATTATGAGTACATCAAACACAATTTGAGGAGGCATCTTTTTAATCAGTAATGACTAAAAGCATTAGGCCTATTTATTGTCAAACATTGGAGTAATGGATGAGATGTGCCAGATAACTGCGCTCTGTGTGCTAAAGCTCGTTCCTCGCTGACTAATTGTGAGAACGTTCTTATTGTGATCGGATGTGAAGTCATGCGCCCCGTGCCACCACACTCTCGATAGGCGACCAATGCGCAAAACACAGCGCGTCTCCAAAGCCGCTCGTCCAGTCCACGCGTGGAGTTGTGCTTCTATTCTGCCCTGTTACAGTGACACCTGTGTCTAGACGAGTCTTTAAAAACAAGCACTAAGCACCGATCAACACCAAGTGCGCTGCGGTGCTGGGCTGGTGACGCGCCTGCTCCGTAAGATTTGGCGTAAAAATCTCACGATGATTTGGAGCGGGGCATGTTTTTTTTTTTGAGCGTGGCTAATGCTCCGTTTCATACAACAGCAGCCAAGGACAAGCGAGCATCAGCAGAGAGAAGCAGGAGAGAGTCGAGAGGAAGGTGCCTCCTCTCGCCATTGCGATAATTGTCTCGCTGCCGAATCGATGTCGCTGTGAAAGCCGCTCTGACTGGAGGTGCTGGGAGTTGAGGCGGACAAAAAGAGAAAGGAGAAAGGAGCGACCGGGAAGAGGAGGATTTCTTTTCAGGAAGCGCCTGGGAACAGTACAGGACTAAAACCTATGCGTGGATTTCGACTCTTTTTCCCTTCGCCAATGCAAAAGGAAATATGTTGCGAAGCTTCGCCATCCTCTTCACCAGTTTTCTGGGGATGAGCTTGGGTCAAGGCTCAAGTTTTCCAAGCAACATCAATATAGGTAAGCCATAGCGTGTCAAATTCTCTGTTTTTCCAACTTCATTGTACCTGTTGTCCTCCCGTGGTACAGTAGCAGTGTGCGCTTCAATGACCCCCGTGTCCAGCCTTGTAACTAGTGCCTTTCTTTGCTGCTCAACAGGAGGATTGTTCCCCACCGACTCGCATGAATATGAGGTTTTTCGGTTCGCCCTGTCCCATCACCAGGACATCCCCAAACTGGTGCCGCAGGTGGATATGGTCAAGATGGGAAACAGCTTTTCAATGACATACGCCTGTAAGTGAAAAGCTTGGATCATGTTTGGTGACCCTTTGTCTCACTGTTTTTTTGTTTGACTTTGAAAACTCCACCGCGTGTTATAACATAAGCGAGATCATGCTGAGATTTTGGGGGCATATGAACTGTTGAATGCGTGCGTTATGGACTGTTTTCCACCGCTTTCCTCTACATGATTGCTGCATGCATTTTAACCGTGGGGGATTAAAAAATAGAGCGTCCGCAGCAGCCCCCAGCCTCATCCTTTCCTTACTGGCAGTGTGGTAGAGACCCCATCGTCACATAACATCAGCTTTTACATTCGTGTGCATTTTAAAGCAGCGCTGTGCTCATCCCTGTGCGCTTATTGCTTCTCTGAAAACAGCAGAGACACAGCGCGCAGATCGGGGCTTTACTGGCGATGCGCACAAAGAAGAAAACAACTCTAAATGCATTTCTAATTAGGCACGGATCACAATCGGATTATCTTTTTCTGGTGCGCCATTATCGTCATCAAACCCTTACTTAGCGGCACGCGCACTGGCACACGCGCTCTCAGGATGAATATTTCAACTTGTAGGATGCAGTGAGAAGTGTCCACGCGTTTTGTCCAATGATTTGATTTGCACCTAAAACACGGCGTTAAAGGTGCACTTTGTAACTTTTCTGCTGGGCTCTCTGCAAGCCCGGAGGTGTTAGTGCTCTGCCTAGAATGTTCCACACAACATTTTTTTTTCTTTCTTTTGAGACTGGGGAGCCAATCCACAGATATGATCAGTAACTTGACCTGGTAGTATCACCTGCTTAACTACAGTAGGAAAAACAGTAACATGTCCTAGTAGACAAATACTTTACTGAAAAGAAATAATAAAGTGTATGTAAAGAGACAAGCAGGTGACGGACCTTCTTCCAGAAAATATATCAAATAATGTGCTTGCGTGTGGTCGCCTTTCCATTATAGTTAATATTAGTCGCCATAATGACAGTCTAACTTATCTCTCTCTGACTCTTTTGTTAACCTTATCAAATCGTCGCATTAGGGGAAGATTTCAGCGCCCTTGAGGCTCTTTTGTCCCTGTCACCGTCCTCTCATTATGGTTTCTGAATTTGCCCCCAGCTCTATCGCCCACTGTACAAAGTGGCGTTCGGCTCCTGCAGGTTTTTTTTTGACAACAGCAGTTTTGACTCAGAGCCAGGTCTGTGACATTGCCCGGTGACAGACGTTTGATTACTTCTCAGACATTGATCGTAACTTTTGCGCACCTTAAACCTGTCTGGAATCTGAATTGGTTGTGTAAATTGGCATAATTCATTACTGCGCTGAAACGGTAAAAAAATATATACTATTTGAGGGTCTGGCACCTGCTTCTCTCCATGAAATGTTACTGCTTTTTATAGAATGTTCCACAGTTTAGATTAAACCTATCTGTCATGAGGGAGACCAGCAGGTTACAGCACTATGCCACATTACGATTCAGATCTGTGGAGAGTCGCTTCTATTTACAGATGGAATAATTGCATTTTTTAGCAATAGAAACATCTGTAATGAATAAATGCGATATGTATATTGAGCATTTCAGCCAAAGCAATAACATCTCCATGGAGACAAGCAGGACCCCACCAGAAAAAGTTACGCAATGCAGCTTTAAAGATTTTGAAAATGAATGAACATAATCAGATATTGTGGAGCAAAGGCAGATGATGCAGCTTTCCTTTTGAATTCAGTTGGTTTTGTAATCAGTTATTTGGAATCATTTCTCTGTCAATCCAAGCCCAACTTTCATTTAAATCTGCGCTAACTCTAATATTTGAATATAATGGTAAAACAACGACGCCAACTGGTACATTTCTGATTGCCGTGGCTCTTGGAGTATAAGTCTGTAGAGCATTTTGCTGATAGTCTCGTCCCATGCTGCTTTCTTGTACAACGTATTTGTGAGTCATAAAGAATAAATAGGATCGTGATCTAAAACATGTTATATGGATATGGAAAAGCACTATAGAGATTGGGATGACGTTGTCCCTCCACATAGACTTTTCACTTAGCTTAAAGTTAAACCAATGGAGATTTTAAGATGATAAACTTTCCTTTAAAAGTATTTGAGTACTTAAAGGTGCACAGCAAAGCCCTTCTGGCAGAGGGGCCACCATTTCTCCACATTTCTTTTTGTTTTTACATTTAATTCAGCGCCCTATTATTTTATACCTTCAAAGTTGCTGTTTTAATTCACATTTCTTATTCCTGTATTTGTTGTTCAGTGAATAATGACGGTTACGATTACGATTATGACCTTCCTGACAGTCAAAAAAACGAATTTCCATGTATTTAGGTTCTGAATTAACACATTTAGTATTAAAGTTACACAACATAACTTTGTGGTCCTTCATTTGCTTGACATTAAACAGCTCTACCTTACATTTGTTCAGTTACAGATGGTTTTATTCCTCAAAAATACCTGGAAAAACAAACATTTTGACCGTGGACTTGGTCACCTTTCCACACATCTAACTCGGGCTGGTTTGGTTTCCGTGAAGATAGAAAGGTTTAATATCATACTGTGAAACATTTCAGACAAAGCAATAACATCTCCATGGAGAAAAGCGTCAGACGGACCCCCCCACCACGAACCTTTGAAGTCGTTTATCGTCTGTAGATCGCACAAATGAGCCAACCGTCGCGTAGAAAGCATTTCATTTTTGTCTTTCTGCTCCTCGTTGCTTACATACAACTCAATTAAGTGCTTCAAATTACTAGGCTATCTTCCAAAAACAACACAAAACGTCAAATATTTAGTAACCCGAGAGGCACGGGAAGACAGTGAAACAGTGTAATGAAATGTAAACACGCTGGAGATGCCCCTGATAATGAGATGGTTGTGTTGTGCACTGGAGGGACTGATCTGTTCTAGGGCCACGGCTGTACTGAGCGTGTGGGATTCATCAGACATGGAGGCGCAGCAGCGGGGGACGTATGGGGCCAGTATACATTAACGTCACAGTCCCAGCATGCGCCCAGTGGAGAAGAGGGCACACACTGTTAGTTAATTGAAATATAATTGTTTTTAAAATACAGTAATATCGCGTAGACGGCCATAGATCTTAGTGTAATTATGGATTTGATTTGCCTTTTTATTGTGTTGGTATTCAGCTATTACCATGAATTGAAATACATACATTATTACATTATATCCTTTTTAACTAGGCCCGTAACAATAACAGATTTTGAAGTACAATATATTCTTACAGAGAAATACTGTGATAAATGATAATACGGAAACTACTTTATGCCACTGAAACAATAACAATAAAGCAGGATAATCCCAGTAAACACATTTTTAAATACATAATATCATTAAGGGCCTGCAATAAATAACAGAATGATGCAAGAAGTTACTTATTCAACCTTGTACAGCGCAGGCTTTATTGTATTAAATAAAAATACTCCAAATCTCCCTACTTTTACAATGAAACTGTACACATGATACATTTTGAGCCCCAAAATATTTTGTATCATGATAATTAGTGTCATAATTAGTCATTAATAGCCTAAATTTAACTGTTTCTGAATTGTGCTTTGGAGGTTTTAGTGTCACATATAATATTTTGAGGAAAATGTTTAGCATTATGGCATATTTTGGTGGTGGGTTTCACCAAAACAGCTCTAAAAAGCCTACATTTAATCTAAAATACTGACCTGTAAAAACATTTTTCCACTGCTAATACATGAACCGCCAAAAGTTGAAAAATCATAAAACATCTGCAAAGTCATCTTCCCAAAGTACTGGAAACCCTTGTGTACCAGTGGTTTTGGTCTGATTGCTGGGTATTGCCTCAGCCATGGATATTTCAGGGTTTTTTTGGGGTCTTTTTTGTCTGTTAACAACATAACTCAAACAATTTCCAGATTTTTATTGAATTTTCATTGGAATGTACTTGCAATGCTTCAATCGCCTAATCATTTTATTTTATAGACAGCATTCAAACTTTCACACATGATCTTACATTTAAGAATTTTCAAAGATTGCATTTTCAAGATATTTTGATGGGAAAACACACATACTATAGTATAAGTATTGGAGTGTTGAAGAATGACATATATCGTCACCTTCCTAAAATAATCACTTAAGTCACTTTTTGCCTAAGTTTACTTTAAAGTTTTTAGGTTTTAACAGTTTTAAGGTTTACATAATTTAAGCCAGAATTTTAATTTTGGGGGGAGTTTTTTGTGTTTCCTGAAAAACCTGAAAAAATGACTTATGCGAATATTTTAGGAAGGTGTCGATATTGAAACTACTTGATGCCAAAAAGCATAATCCCAGTAAACCCTTTTTAAATAGACAGTATCGTGAAAAGGAACTACCTGCAAAAAATAAATCGCAGAATGAACCACTAATTAGCCACAGAAGTTATTTATTCAAGCCGCTGCAGCTCAAGTCTTACCGTTTGACAAAAATAAGTCAGTATAGTAATTATTGTGACAGGCCTAGGTGAAAAATTAGATAACCCCGTGTACATCCCCCTACTTGAATATCCTTTCAAACGCTGCATTCATCATATCACCATAACACATAGGGCTGGTGTTGAGGCACTGGTTAGAGCATGTCAGGAGGATTCAGAGCGCGGGGGAAGACGGCGCTACTGAAAATGACACCCTTGCTTTGCGGCGTGTCACCCATTTTGATGCAGCTGTGGCGTTAGTGTGGCTCGAGAAACGTCGTAAGAAAATGAGCATCCTCCAGGGGGCTGTTTGTAATGAGTCAGATGGAGAGGGAAAGCGAGTGAGATCTGCGGAGGAGTTGTACTGTACAATCGCATCTGGGATCTTATTCTTACAGGTTGCGTTCACTGAGCGTCGAAATTTGAAGTCAGATGAAACCGAAATGAAAATTCATGTTGCAAATAATCTGGTAAAATTGGTCCATTTGCAATCGCTGCTCTGTTTGGTGTTATACATGTACCCGCTTTGCCAAAGTACACAAAAAATATCACTACTTTTGTTACCCTTACAGCCCCAGATCTTATTCTTCTTACATAGAAGTCTCCAGCTCCACCCACTGTTAATACATGGGTTTTTGAGGCATTATATACTTTATTAACATGGAAAAAGTAAGTTGTACTCACTGAAAACCTTTTTTTTTTGGATGCACCTTTAAACTACGGGCAGTTTCGGATGCTGTGATGTCATGTGAACCCAAACTATCGAAGCTTTCTGTCTTGACGGAGTGACAGTTCGCCCCTGTGTACAGCCCCAGTGCCTCTCGGGGATCTGCAGTGTGAGAAGCAGCCACTGAATGGGTCCTTGTCCATTAGGATGAATGGGGATCCGGAAGAAGCGCACACACACACACACACACACATAAAAACACACACACGCACACACACTGAAGGCGCATACAACGACACCTGCCCCAAAAGCCGCGGGGGGAGCTGGTGGGGGGGCTGAGCCGGGTGCACTGGGGCAAAGGTGAAAGAGGAAACGAGGGGAGATGATGGGCGTGGCTAACGGATAGGCTGGTAACCATGGTCACCGCAGCAAGTAGACGGATGTTTGTGGCAGCATGTTATTATTTCAAATTGTATGTTATTTCTTATGTTATTGTGCCATTTAACAGGGTAATTTTTAGCGCTTGATTGGATCTTTTGTTTTTCGAGGGGTAATGGATCTGTGAAAGATTTTGGTGGAAATTATAATGGCGCGTAATGGGAGTGTTCTGGCTTCTGCTTAGGCTAGTTCATCCAACTCATGACACCAGCCCAAAAGCACTCCGGTAATTACCAATATACAAATTAAGCCCCGGTAATCAGTAAATGTGGTGATAATGATGTCGGTGATCCTCAAAACTATTAGACATCATGTTAGAAATGGTTAAGATATGAATACGTCTGTGCCATATGCTGTATAACTGCGATATAGAAGCAACTAACCATTTTTATTAGTGAGTTTAAATGCATTATGAACCAAATAAAAGTTGAAGTATGGTGAGTGAAAGCTTCTAAATAGAACATATGTACGAATAAAGTGGACTGTTGATGAAAAATATAATGTTTTCACATTTTTTGGCATATGTTGTAGAGTCTGTACAGTCCAAATAACATTTAAGATAATCACTTTAGTTATTTTTTAAGTAGTTGATCAGAAATCAAGAGGAAAAACACCCAACATCTTAAGTAGTTGATTCATTGTTCCAGACATAATAAGAACTGCAGTTTTTTTTTACTTTGCTGTCCAACACTCACAGAAATCAAGAGGAAAAACACCCAACATAGAAATCAAATGATTTAGATTAGTTACTTATAATGACGAGATGATGAGAGGTTCTCTGGAACATTTTACAGTTTAACATGTATTGTATTGTTTAGAAGTCAGTAAATACATGCATAGTTTTAACTTATAAAACAAATGATCGAGGCAATTGCCCAATGTATAAAAAGCTGGAATTGTGCAAAATGTGTGTGAAATGTTTAGTAACTGTTAAAACACACTGGATAATTTCTACCATATGTTGTTTGTGTTATAGGAAATACATTATATTTTCATTCTCTGCCCTAGTTGGTTAATATATATTAGACTAATATTGAGTGTCAGCAGATACTTCAAGCTTATCGACATGGGTATTTGAACAGAAAAAGCTGGATCAGTGCAATACTCACCCTAACATATAAACAGAATTTACAGCCACAAATCAAAGATATGTAATATTTTCTTCCACAACAACAATGTTTATGACCATTAGTGTACCTGCATGTGTCACCTCTGTATGCACTCCCTCCTCTGGCTCACCTTACATGTTTTCTGATTAAAAATAACTCGAGAGCTGCTGTTACATGTGGTGCATTAGTCCCTGCTCCTCTTGCCTAGTTTTCACATTATCATAATCTGCTATTGACTTGGTTTTTAACAAGTACTTCAGTAAAATGCTAACTTCATGTCAAATCCCTTGCAGTTCTAACACTGCTATTATCTACTCCCCTCTTTGATATGCATGTGTGGGGTAAGATTTACGCTAATCTCTGGCTATTTATGGTAAGAAGCTTCAAGCAAGAGTGTAGGTAGCATTATTTCTTTTTTTTTTTTTAAAGGTTCTGTATTATTCAAAACACACTAAGCTTTAAGTGACGTTATAACATTTGTACCTCATCAAAAACATACCTGGAGTTGTGCCACTCATTTACTTTCATAATCGATCATATCCAAAGCTAAAAATACTCTGCCCCACCTTGTGTCATGAGTGTTTTCAGTTTTAGAGAAGACCTCAGCCTAAATATTGTCATCTTCCTAAAATAATTGCCTATGTCACTTTTTCCTTAGGCAAAAAAAAAAAGGCATAATTTCAATTTTGGGGGAGTTTTTTGTGTTTCCTGAAAAACCTGAAAAAATGACTTATGTGATTATTTTAGGAAGGTGTCGATATGCAGGGTTTGCGTGTTAAATAAAACAAAACTCCAGGTATTTTCTTTTGACGAGGAAGCACCATTATAACTCATATCAGCAAATAGAATAATACGAGCCCTTTCATAATTGCAAGTTTAATTTTAGTTCCTGCTTCACTCATCTCAGTAACGCACCTTTCATTGCTACTAATTAGCACTTATGGAAAAGACAATTGAGGTTGTCAGTTGCGTGAAGGTAGCAGTATTTCCCGGGGTCTCTAAGGGGCTGCCTCAAGTGCACTGGGCTATCTATGAGGCGAGCATGATCAATGGGCTAAGCAGCGGAGAGAGGCCTTCCCCTCGGATCGATGCGGCGCAGATGAGAAGCGAAGCCGGGGAGATACGCTCACCCCAAAGACTCTCGAATGACTGTAAGATGACGGGTAGCGCTCGCGGTTTTGGAGGTGACACGCCGGGGCTGACGCTGCTTGTAAATCAGCCCGTGCATTGTTACATTTGACCTTTAATGCAAATAATGTCAACGAGGTTCGTTCGATGTTTACGTGGGCTCGTGTTGTAACGGCTTTTTATTGCAGACATGTATAATTTATGATGGTCTGAAGGGGGTTTAGATAGAAAATGTAGTTCAGAAGCATTGTACAGTACAGAGAGTGAGTTTGTGGTTAAGATGGAGAAAAAAATCTTTATTCATTTTATGCTAGATGATGTCGACCAAGGAATTTTAAGCACATTGCATTGAGTTGTCATTTTCAATCCTAGTAGAGAGTCATATCTAACATGGCATGATATTTTTTGGTATTTTTTGCAATTATTTTCATAAGAAGTTTAAAAGATGAATGAACACTTCTGCAGTACTTTTTGGTAACCACTGAGCTATACGTCTTTGGCGACACCAGACGTTACTTAGCCTCAATAAAGCATGAAGAAAGAAATAATTCATAAACATAAATAGTTTATTAATAGAATATTAAAATGATTTAGGATTAGTAAATACTTAATGAATTTCTAGGAGAACGATGAGATTTTTGCAGAAAACCAGTCAGAACACAAAAAGAACAATATGATAAAAATGGACTATCGGTACTAACAATTTGAAAATATATAGTACAAGGAAAAAAAAAACACTACTGATGTTATAACTGATTGAAGGACCTGACTTGTCGACATTTCCTTTGATTTGAAATAATTTATAATCATGGTCTTGGTCAGTCTCAGTCATCAGTGAGATGTAGAAACCAAAATATTAAATCAAAACTACTTCTTTCATTGTCCTTTCTTTGATACATATTGAACTTCTGGCTCTTTTGTGCCATGTATGTCTGACGCAACATTCACATTTAAGTTTTAAGTCTTGGGGTAGTACTCGGAGAGGAGGGAAGGGCGGGGGGGTGGCTGAGATTTCGGCTGCGCTCTTTCACACGTTCACAATAGCAAGCGAGAGACAGATGCATTTAATGTATTATTCAAGACACATCCAAAGCTATCACTCTGTGGAGAGATATACATAAATATATAATAAAACCTGGTGGAATAAAAGGATTTGAACTGGCTCCTTTAAGCATTATGAAGCTAGTGTGTGTCAGTGAAAGAGATATCTCAGTGCAGGTGGGGGCAGGCCAAACTGAGAGGCCAGACCTGAGCGGGTGTCAAACCTCTGCAGTACTGCGTGTGTGTGTGTCAGTCAAACAGGTACAGAGTAGTAATAGAGTAGTAATAATTCAATTCAATTCAATTTA